>JBBPDC010052716.1:0-11332 GCA_037974485.1 Hemigrammopetersius urotaenia
CGGGCAGCACGTCGGACCCGGCCGCTCATTTGAAACGCCCTGGTGTGACCGGAGCTAAGAGAAGGCTGCGCAACAACAACTGATATCCGCGGCAGTAACCCTTTCTGGGCTGGGCTTTTCTTTAGTATAAGCAAGTAAATACAGTATCAAATTAATTTAATTTACAGTAATAAAAATACAGGGCTTTAAGAAGAAAAACACGAGACGCTCCACGGGGTCCGGACTGCTGCGTCAAAGGGCAGCAGCCAATCAGCAGCAAGGAAAAATAAATGGCGTTCACGGATTGGCTACTTTCAAACCACCCACCTCCGAGTACAGCGGTATTTCACCATCCCAAGACACACTTTCTTTCCCGGGACAGCACCAAACCACTTAGCTATTTTTATATGGAATTGCAGCTGAATTAACGTTAACACTGTATATATGTTATAATTAAGAAAAATATAAATTACTAATTTTGTATCGCCACGCAGTGAGCTGTGACGCACAAGCCTCGTCCACCACGCTCCCTCGTCCTTGTGGTGGTTGTTTATGTTTGGGCGGCGCTGAGCTGTGGAGGCTCATTCCGTTTAGGTCTCCGATTGCCTTGCTAACGAAGCCTGGATGTTACAAAAATGCTGATATCTGCAGTTAGTGCGGGGGTTTCAACGAACAATTATTAGTTCGGTTCACAGAAAAAAATCCGCAAGAGACTGAAAAAGGGCCAAAACTGTGGACAGTGACTCTTGCAGCTGATCAGTGTTTTACTGACAATATCAATGAGACATCCAGCTAAGCCCATAAAGGTATTACTGTTATTATAATTGTTTTATTATGCAGTATTGTACGATGTATTGCATGTAAGTAATATCTAAAAAACACCAATCAAATATCATCTAGCTGCCATGTTGCCCAGTCCTCCAATCATAGGACTATCTACAATTAATCTAAACTTCTTTATGATCCATGTTGGCGTTCAGTGTTGTAGAAGTCCTGACACTACCCATGATATCCTCAGGAAAGGGGACTGTGACGTAATTTACTCACTACTAACCTCACACACTCACCATCCCTCCCTCCCGGTCATTCATCCTCTTCTTTCCACCACTCCGAACACAACCTCCCCTGCGCCAAGCCCTTTTCCATCTCATTCACTCGTTTACAACTCTACCCTCTTCCCTAACCCGCCCCTCTCCAGCCCCTCCTGGCCCTGTCCCCCCGGACTCTGAAGTTGCCTGCAGAGGCTATAAATAGGCTGGCTAGGCAGCTGCAGCTGTCGCTTGTTGGACCCGGTATGATGGCGGGGCGCCTGGGCTGAGACAGGTGCAGCACGCCGGGGATTTCACTCGGAACGATCGCAGGGACACCAGCGGTGCAGCCTGACTCTCTCCATCACACACTCTTTCAGTCCATCTCTATCTTACAGGCTCTCTCTTCCTCCCCCCCACCCCAAAACAATACATGGCCACTGGAGAGGCCCTTCCAAAGTCTTGAGATCTTAGACAGAGATAAAGTGAAGGCTTGTCCCAAAGAAAGGGATCAATATCTTTGCCCAGACATCAAAAGGACCAGTTTTTTTTTCAGATAGCAGAAAACCTACAGCGTCATTACTACCCAAGCTAGGCTATTAAACAACTTTGAGTCAACTTTGATTTTATGCATGTGGAGTATCCTGATTAGAATTACCCAAATATTTTGATAATTCAAATGTTCAGAGTATTTCGAAAGCTCATCTTTAGGAAACAGGAGCAGCGCTGATGGTTAATTTTGTGCAGATTTAGTTACTTTAGTTAGTTATTTACTTTCAGTTCCACCTTTAACGGGGCCCTATATTTCGCTCTTTGACGGTCCAGCCAGACTCATTTTTAATCAGTCTTTTTATCTGAACATCCATACATTTACATACATTGCAGGTCAAGCCAATGACTGTAAACACAAGTGTTTGAAAACGATTGTTCAGACAGTTTGGGAACACCAAGCCTGAGAAAAGCTCTTCAGGTCAGTCCTGATGGTAGCAACCAACCTCCTTGACTTGTTATCTACATTAGCCTTGAAGCTCCAATCCAGCCTGCTTTATACACCAATAGCTAGCTCCATTATGTTAGTAGGTAAAAAGGCATACATTTGGGGTCACACTACTGCTTTAATGACATTTACACCCTGCAAGCGTATTAAAGTGAAAGACAAAAAGAATCTGGCTTACTTTACTTCCACAGACAGCTTGAGGCAACGTCCAATAATTAACCTGATCTCTCACACACACAGGAAACATTTGGAAGAATAGACGAGGGAGTGCGTGTGTGTACCCCTCCCCCTCTGTTTGCAGACACTGGAGCGACGGCACGTGCAGGACCAGCCCCGCCAGGTTTCAGGAGGCTGTTCAGAGCAGACACAGCGCTGAAAGATGAGCCAGCGTGGTCGAAGCCAGAAAAGAGCCATTAATGGGAGACCAGAGGCCCTGTTTATAAAGCGTCTCGGTGTGAGAGCTGCTCCGGCATTAGTCAGGACTGTCAAGGTGCACCAGACATAAGCCGCTCCTCGGTTAAGCGGTCATTTGTTAAACGCGGACCCCTGGCCTAGTGGCCAGAAAAGCTACGTGCATTCGCCCTAATTAGCAGGTATCGCTTTAAACGCTCTGTTAGGAAGTGAAACCAGGCTCTGGTGTGGTCAGGCGACAGCTCACCATCCGAAACACACCAATTTCTCAAACACGTCCTACAATAAAGTGGCTTTTGACAGAGCTCCGTATCTAGAGCAACTTACAATCATTAGTTACAGGGACAGTCCCCCTGGAGAAGCAGAGGGTCAAGTGTTTGCTTGTGAACCCAATGACCTCAGGTTCAAACTGCCCCACTTTCTATCCTTGTGTCCCTGAGCAAGCATTTTACCCACTAGGCCGCTACCACCCAACAAGAATCTCACATGAGCGGCTACAAAAGCACTGCTATCATCTGGACAAATTAATCATTTAACTTAAATCCTGAACCAGTGATCCAGGAGCAGATGATTCCAGACGATCAGGCGGTGATCAGTATACTGGTGGTGCTGAATGCTGAGTGGGCGGAGCTCCTTTATCTAGGCTAATTGTATCTTTAGGCCTTTTTTTTTTAGCCTGTCAGTAAAACATTTGTTCACTTTTCTTTCATTTAACCAACTCAGCATGGCAAAGATAAGATGATACCAAGCAAACTACAAATACATGAGGGGAAGATGTGTGTATATGGAAGCATTTACGTCATTAAACACCAGAGAAAAGCCAAAACACCAGCTCACACTCATCTCCAGCAGCATGGTATTAGTAATAAAGTTTCTATGTTAGTGTTTTAGTTCCCATCTGTGGTGGCGCGGTCTCTGCGATTGTTAATGTTACTTTGCGATTTGAGGTGTAATCTGTAGTTTCTGAACCAGGTTAACACACAAATTACCTACAAGATAAACTGGGAATGCACCTGATCTGTGATTTCCCTTACATGCTGCCTTTAAAGTCCTAACATGAAGCACAATTCACATGACCACATTAACGGCACCATGAACACAGCAAAGACAACGTAAACATAGCACACAAGTAAATTTAAAATATCTTTATTCACTTCTACATTTTCAGGAAAATTTTGGCATCTACCGTTAAAGTGTTTGAAACCCATTTCCTCAAATCTATTTCAGCGGCGGCCAAAATCTGCCCGAAATCTTCATCATGTTTTAGAAAAACATCAAAGCAATAAGCTGAACATGATTCTACACAAAGCACCATTCATGTATTATGTAGTTTTAAATACAAAATGTAAGGTAAACGGCCACTTGCACATCTTGTGCGTTTATATTGTTTATGATATTGCATCTTATTGTAATATATTCTGCTACATATCGTCGCTGTCAGGCGGAAACCTCGTAACTCCACTTTTGGTCTTTGTTGTTTTTTTTCATAAATCGATACTATTGGTCAGTCTCCACGTGGGTCTGTAAAATTTAGAAATTATTAACCAATGAAAAGTGTTGAAAATAGCTTGGGATGTTTGATGACACAGTATTCATTTACTTAGAATATAAATAGTTTTCAGTTTCCTGAAAAATAGGCGTTTTGGACATATGAGGTTTCCGCTCAACAGCAACGATATCTAAGTTGCTGACAGGCTGTGGTTGGCCTGGTGGTTAGGCCAAATTTGTTAGTTTATGTTACATTTGAACAGATTGATCTGATGTTCTGTAGTGTTAACGTGTTCCATCATATACGCAAAAGACAATAATTAAGCAAATAATTAGGTATGGATGACCAGATCGGTTGTTAAAAAAACAAACTTTATATTTATTTACTAGTCTTAAATAATAATAATAATAATAATAATATTCCAACTGTAAAAACCTGTTCAAATGTCATCTGCTCAACCCGACTCATACTCTCCAATATAAAAAAAAAAATAAGTCACCATTCTACATCCATGCACAGCACTCTTACACCGGGACATAAATAATAATAGCTCTGGCCTCTTTCAGCACCAGCCGCCAAGATTTTGTCAAAGTTCAATTACTCGCTCCAAGCTTGTTTCCTTCACGACTACGTTTCTCGTCAAAGTCGGGCCTTTAATCGCCGCAGAGCCGAGCGGCAGGCCAGCCAGTCCCGCGCTGCCTCGCAGCGGCTCTAAATTACCAAACACAATAGGGCCGCCAGCCAGGCCAGTCCTGAGCTACTCTAGCGGAACATCCTCCAGCTTTGACTCCTGGCCTTTGCCAGGGACGCCTGGCTTCAGGTTACGCGCCATTTGGAGGAGTGTTGACTTTTCAGGGCTTTCATTTAGGAGACGGATAGCAAACACGTGCCCCTGGCGCCCCTTGCTCCCCCCTCCCAACCCATCTGTCGGCCCTGCGGGGTCTCCGAGCTATATTTCAGACACAGGCCCAAATCCAAGCCCCTTCCACATCCAACGGGATGTTTAAATCAATAACTTAGCACCTACATTTATATCCGCACTGTCCTTAAAAAACCCTGTATTTCAAAAAAGGCTTACTTTTATAGACAGAAATTAAGGTAAATAAATGCAGTTTATTCTCATCCACACAAGGTAAAGTGCAGCGGACATCAATAATGTATATAAAGTTATACATAGGGACTGGAATTGGTGGGTTTATCAGCAGGAATTTAACGGGACTGTTTCAGACATCGGATGACGTATCGATTATGTTTTATAGAACAGAACGTGCAAGCAATGCTAGGCTGGCATTGTATTCCAAAGGCAGAGGCAAAACCAAATACCTTCAGCGGGGCTTGAGAACCCATCTGTCGCATTGGATTAGGCCAGTGGTTCATGGTGTTCCCTCTGGAAGACACTGAGAAGTCTTCCAACTCCACAGCAGTGAAGACCCAGAGGGAAGACTCATCCGAGAACGAACACTTTCACTTTTCCACTAAATGCCATACGACCACGTCTTTTCTGCAATTCTAGGAACAATAACATTGTTGCCTACTGTTATCTAGGCACGTTCTTATTAAAAATGCGACTACCTACTTGGCCGATTGAGCTTTAGCTCCGCCTTTTCACGCTGAAGTTACATGAGCTCATTTACGTATAGTTCGTTTAATTCTGAGGGATAAAGATGTTAAATGTTTGTGTTTAGTACATAAAGCCACACAAACATCCTAAGTGGACCTCAGAGGGCAAAAAAATGTAAAGAAAAACAGTCCCACTGTTAAGGGATTTATTCTCCCACCTAATATTTTTCAGTGACAAAGTAATGTCGAATCACATTTTGGCTCGACGACAGAGCACCAGAGAGACAGATCTCTGACACTTTTCTGGCTCAGTGCGGCCACAGTTGTACTCTCGAGCCTGAGAGGAGTTCAGCAAGTCATCTGCAGAACGCGGCACAGAGTCAGCGGCACCTTCTCACAGAGCCAATGTGCCATTTTTCTTAGAAGACAACTTTAAGAACTCCATATCCAAGGCTGGCTGGCTCTACCCACAAAAGATTAACCGCAAAACCTTTTCTAAACACATTCTGAATGGCCTCACAATTAAAACCAAGGCTCTCTCTGGGTAGGTACGGGGCCCGTCCCTCTCCCATTTATCACTCAAGGCTTTCCTAGCCAGCACAATGTCTCATGAGGTAAAGGAACAGGCAGTTCGTGATCTGTAACCTCCTCCAAGCGTGTGGAGTAACAATTCAAAAAGATGCGGCTTTCAATGGGACCAGTATGTAGGACCTTCACCCTCCTCCTAGCGCAGGTACCCTTGCCTAGGTCTACCTGGACTTGGTTACTCGGATTACAGATTTTGGATCAACCACTGATATGAGATCCAACATGCTGCGTGACTTGAACATCATGTGCTCATCTTCCTTGAGGACTTTGGCGTGTTTTAATGTATTCGTGCAAGATAGATATCCGTAATCCGTGCGGCTGCCACTGCTGTGGTGCTGAGTGTGGTGATGTTTGCTCACTTCTACTGAAAGCCACGAAGAGTAGATGGCGAACAGCATTTTATTTTATTTTTATTTCACCTTACGGTCTATTCCTGCTTTATTTTTCACCGACTTGTTTGAAAAGGTCATTATTTCAGACAATAATGTTTGGTTCTTTCAGAACTTGTGTTAAACTCTCCACAGAGGTCTAGTTGAAAGCCCACTTTTTTGCATTTACATGAAGACAGAGGGCACGTGCAGGTAGAACGGTGCCGGTAAGTCGCCTGGTTGAATGATTTACGTGGTACGTTTTATCTTTTGTTCAGTTTACGAAAACATTTAAACCCCCCCTCAGCAACCAAGTGATAAGTGAACCTGTTTGGTTTATTGGAACATTTTTTTTTTTTTGCTTCAAACTTTTATATCAATTATATTGGGATCATTAGCCTACCAGTAAGAACCAACTATTGAGTGACTGGGTTAGCCGGTGGAATAGGACCACTAGCCGGAGGTGGTATCTATTTTCTCACACCTGTTTGAGAATGTTAAATCTTTAGACCAAACTGTGAGTTATAGATACACACCTGGAACGCAATAATCCAAACCATTAGTTACATTTTGTTCCAATTTTTTGGTACAGTAAACCAATAAAAGTGGTTGAAAATGGGGTTATGTTTTCAATTTAAATTTCATCAGCATTACAAAGATTTTACTTTCAGATCCAGGTGCTTAACCCCAAGCTTATATACTACCCAGGACACAATGGGATACAGTAATATGAACTACTGAATAGTTACATACCTTGCTTTGATTTGCTTTACCCTAAATGTAATTTATTCATCTATACCAGGGGTGTCAAGCGCCGGTCCTGGGAGCGTCCGTGTCCGGCACAGTTTGATGGTTTTCCTCCTCAAACGCGTTCACTAAACCTGACAGTTACCTGGTGAGGTGAACCAGGTATTTCTGAGCAGGGAAATCACCAAAACGTGCTGGACCACAACCCTCCAGGAGTGGAGTTCGACACCCCTGATCTATACAGTCACGAGCCTGGTTCTATCCATGGTATGACCCTACTTCCCCACCCACCTCAATCAATGTAACAGTTATGCCTAAGAAATGTTTTTCTTTATTATATATACACTTTAAAAAACAGTAATAAATTGTTTGCACGTTGGAATATATATATATATTTAGACCTTTGTGTTATTAACTGACATTTTGTAACTAATTCATCACTAATCAACAGATCGATTGATTACCAAAACGGTCACATGGTGCAGCTCTAATTCTTTAAGGGTATACTCACACTAGGCATGGTTGCTGTGAACTGGGCCCAAGTACGATTGTCTCCCCCTCCCCAGTTCCCCACCTGCCTGCACTCAAACATGGGATTTCTGCTTTCGTGCCGGAGCACGCTTAAGTCATTATGGTGCGACGGTTTCAGGATAAACAGGAAGAGCGGCGCTCTCTCGCTAAACGCAGAGGAGTCCGTCGCTCTGTTACTTTGTTGATAGTAATTTTGAGTCGTTTGTTCCGCGGTGGTCCACAGCCGTCTCACGGCCTGTGGCTGAACAGGTCTGTCGCTTTTGTGGCACGAAAAAAGGTTTTGGAGCGTCACAAAAACGTGACATCACGCGTCCTGATCTGTGCTCCAGCGCGGTTAGTGCTCACATTACATGCGAACCGCGCCCGAGTCCAACTGAACCGTGGTCTGGAACACCTCTTCCAAGCGGGCCAGGGACGGCTAAACGAACCGCACGCGGGCACAGAGCACTCACACTAGTCTAACGAACCGCGCTTTGATGGTCAAACGCACTCTGACACGGTTCAAACTGCCTAGTGTGAGTACAGCCTAAGTCCATTTTTATTGCCATCTAATGAGATGATTAAATATTCTCATGTATTTATGTTGCTTTTTAAAGTACACACTTTCGAAGCCTCTTTCAGTCACTATAAAATTCAGCTATAAAACTCAACCTTAAGAACAGCATCTAGAGCTTTAATCCTCACACTCACATTCAGATTGTGAGTATGAAGATTCAATGACCAGTAACACTAATTCCAAACCAATGCACCTAATTCCTCTTTGACTTTCAAGTGTTTGCCTTAACTTTAAAACCTCTTCATGGGATGTGTTACCTCAAGATTTCTGGTAGCAGAAGCATGAATAGCTGGGCCGTGCTTCAAGCTTTTGGAAGGAGCACAAAGAACTGAGCTTGTGTGCAATCAAGAGGCCCGAAATCAGGCCCTGAACAGTCCTAGACGCTGGAGTGGAACTTATTTTCTGGGCAGCGATCACTCGGAAGTTCACAAATCTGGCAAACCGTTGTAAAATATGCAGAACTTAAAAGCACCTTTAGGACGGAGCACCCGGAGGAGTGTCTGGCCTCCTAATATACTGAGGTCCCATCAGAACTTTCTTCCAAACCCAATGTCCAGCAACTAATTAAAAACATCTGGAAAAGTGAGCAGCGGCAAACATTTTACTTTTAAACCAAATGTAATTAACAAATCAAAACGAAATCCAGTTAAACTTCTCCACACAAGCATGAATGGTGAGATGCATATTACAGGTGGCATCATGTAAAATAATCTGCCAGGTTGAATTTTTTTGGTAATTTACATAAATCAAGAGACTTACATTGTGCTCTATTTTGGTGAGAGACCCACAGACGGAACACAGAACCCCTGACGCACCACGCTTGGACCAACTTTATGCAAATGCGCAGAGAAACGACCAATCACACATTAAATGTATATAAACATATGTGCATACAAATTAATATAGAATTTCAAATGTTATACCATATACACAAAACATTAATTGTAACAATAATACAAACGCGGCTTTTATGATTTTTTTAGCAGCTCCAGGTAAACCATCCTTAAATCAGCTCCCATGAGTCCTGTGTCCAACTACAATGATAGTAATAATAAATGTATACGCCATATATAACCGCGTAATTACTACGTTAATAGAGCTTCTAATAAAGGCTGCCCATCAGCAAACAAATGAAACAGGATCAAACCTTTAACTGACTAAAGCATTTCCTAAACATATATTCACCGGACAGAAAGTGCTGGTGTGCGCAAATACACTCAGTTCTAAGTAGTGTGGTCAAAAGACCCGGTACTTCGGTACCAAGTCGGTACTAAAAAATGTAAATGTTACGGTACCAGGTTTTCTGGAGTACTGGTGGTACCGAGCACCCGGTCAATCCGGTTCTTGCTGCGCTGTGTGTGTATTGTGCAGTTGCGTCTTCTTCGCAAAAGCACAGAGACATGGCGACCGGCGGCGCTGCTGATGAGGCGGCTCTGAATCCGCTCGTTGTAAAGAAAGGAGGAAGTATTTTGTTTTTGCGGCTGATGACAAGGGCAACATCACTGACCACCAGAAACCCATTTGCAAGCGTGTCATCGAAGCTTTAAAACACCTCAAAGACCGTCAGCCAGATTTAATGAAAGAATTCAAGCAAGTTTTAATTTTATTTCATATTTAGATCTTTTGTTATTAAAAATATACCTTATAGTAATGTGAATGTCGGACTGAAATAAACATTGCCGTTTGCGCGGGTAATGCTAATGCGAGTATCAGATATAAATTTCTTTATTAACTATTTAATGCTCCTGTAGCGTTTAAAACAGGACTCAATAGCGTACTATTTTACACACCAGAGGCTTTTAAATGACCCGTGTAGCCAAAACATGTGTGTTAGAGAACAAATGTACGGTTAATGTTTGTATCTTTAAAACCGGTCCATCAGAAAAGCAGTTCTGGGTTATGAAATTTGGTTTGCGTGGTTTGATTAAATAAAAGTTCAGTCAAATACAGTCCTGTATAGTTTGGTAAGGCTTTACAGTAAGATTTACATGACTTCATGTGTTATCCAAGTTTATAAATAAGAAGAGTGTGTTATTCAGTCATGTTTGTTCAATTATTGTTTGTTTTTAATAAAAATAGCTTGTTGTTCAATTCATGTTTTTGTGTTTTGCTTTGGTACCGAAATTGGTACCGAGAACCGTGGATTTTCACTGGTATTGGTACCGAATACTGAAATTTTGGTACCGTGACAACACTAGTTCTAAGGGTCAAAATACTAAAATAATACTAAGACATAATGACATATTTAGAACTAAACCCATGACTACTGATGCTCTGTTTATTAAAAAACCATAGCCATTACTGTACTGCTGCACTCAGATTAGCATATTATGATAATTTACGATTAATTTCATACTGTCCAGCTCTACTGACCACTGTGCCCAAAAACTTGAGTAGTGAATAAAGCCCTGCTATTCATCTCACACTATTTCAGTCTTCATGTTCTAGGTTATTATTGATTATCACACCAAGTTCCCATTGAACAGAACAGGCCATCCCAGGGTACACAGAGCTGTTATTTCTTGATAACGGCCCATTAAATTTTCGTTCTGAGGAACTGTAAAGTAATAATAACCTGAACCATGCAGGCTAGATGGCTCCTCAGAAAGTCAGACAGAATTTAACGGGCCACTCCAACATCTGGAGGCCCGATATTTGGTGATCTTGAAATTAATGACCACTGCTGCAGGCAATATCAGTCCACACGTTGTCCGTTCAGGGAAACTTGTAACTTTGTGGCAATTGCATGCAATGAAACAATCAGTAATTAATTCTACCTTCAGTCTGAATATTTACTGAAGAGTGCAAGAACTTATTTTCTGGGCACTGACCGCTCAGTTCACAAATCTGGCACAACTGTAAAATATTCAGAAGTTAAAGGCACCCAGAGGAGTGTCTGACTACCTAATATACTGATGTTCCGATCAGAACCTTCTTCCAACCACAACGTCCAGCAACTAGGGCTTCACAATATATCGCAAATGTACAGTCATCGCGATACCAACATGTGCAATATCCATATCGCCAAAGACTGACTGAACTGCAATAAATGGTGTTTTTCCAAAACTCTTCACCCAG
>JBBPDC010052735.1:0-11332 GCA_037974485.1 Hemigrammopetersius urotaenia
ACCGAGACAGGTTTACAACGTGCGTGAACCGGACAAGTCCCTGAAATATCAAGGCGATATTTTTTTATCGCGCGATAAGAATCTCGCGCCGTTAACGCTGTTAACGGCCCAGCACTAGTTATTATAAACTTCAAAAGTGGTCATACCGTATTGGAGCATTCAAAATGTTCATCCGGTGTTTTCAAATTGCATTAGAAAAATGAATAAAAGTGCAATTGGGGTCAATAAGCAATCTATACATATCACTCATGCTTAATGACACAATGCAGTAACATCCAAATAGTCACACTAAAGACATGGCAAAGACAGAGACGGCACACACACACACACACACACACACACACACACACACACACACACACATTCTCACAGTTTAGCCGTGATGAGCAGGATGAGGGTGACCCCGGTGGAGCGGGTGAGTTTGTGCATCTGCCCCACCATCGTCAATCCCAGGTAAAAGAGTGCAGCCCCTCCAAACGAGTCCGCCAGCCCATCCACGAACTCCACTATCAGCGGAGGAACACGCCCACCAAACAAGAAGTGGCAGACAATCCCAATCATCACCATGAAGACGATGGGATTCTTAAACACCTGCAGAGAAAACAGAACCAAGACGTATTACCATAAACCAGATCAAACCTGCGTCTAGCTTTTGGCTTGGTTTTTTGTACCCAATCAGGGCTGACTTCATAATCTAGATTAGTCTGGATTATCCAGCTTTTTTACTGGATTTATTCCAATCTACAGGCAAACCAGATGTACTAGAGCCAGGGCAGGTTGTTCAGTCAAGGGGTTCCTCCAGGGCGAGGACTGGGAAGAACCATAAAGCAAGTCTGCATCAGATTAATCAAAAGCTGAGTCGGGTTTAAAGCAAGGGTGTGGTGACTGCAGGCAGTTATACAGTATTGTGCAAAAGTCTTAGGCACCTATGGAAATAGTTTGAAGCTATTATTCTCAGCGTGTGAAAACCGAATGTGTCTTTCTGCTAGCAAAGTTAACATCAGAATAAATACAAAGAAACAAGAAAGCAGTAAAAAAGGAGTTGATATGAGCCAGTAAGGAGGTTTGGTTCCAGATTTCGGCTCCTCCAGCCATTGGTTGGTTTTGTGAACCTCCATCTGTAGCTCCTGATTTAATTTAATCTAAACAGTAAATGTTATTTTCCCAGGTGCCTAAGACTTCTGCACAAAACTCTACCTTCCGATAGCGAACAGCTTGCTGAACGACTACAGTGTGGGTTCAGGAGAAAACTGTGTGTATTTGGGTTTTCAGCCCCTTATCCCTATAAGTTTACCGTAATATAAGAACACAAGGCCTAGTCCTAAATGTTCACACCTTATAAAATAGGTTATGCAGTTGTGAACTGTTCAGTGGACTACAAACACACACACACACACACACACACCCGCAGCAGGACGGTGGAGAAGATGTGAAGTTTGCTGTTGTTATGGTCTGGGCTCTGCCTCCAGCGCTGAAGCTCACACAGAGAAAAGCCCACCGGGTTGAGCAGCATCAGGGACACTGGAGCCACCAAATACAGGTACTGACCATAATCAGGGTGGGAACTGCGGTACAAAGCGTCCACTGAGGAAAGAGAGAGAGAGAGAGAGAGAGAGAGAGAGAGAGAGAGAGTAAGAAATAGAGAGTATGATAAATAGAGAAAAAGAATGAGACTAGAGGAAAGAGGCTTGTATGAAACGGATTAATTTCATTTATTAACCCTTAGAGCCACACGCGAACACGCCACAATGTGAACAATGCGAAATTCCTTCTCTGTATTTGACCCACTCACCGAGTGAAGCGTATGTTGCTCAAGAGTACCTTAGTGGTGACACTAGCAGTTGGGCTTCCAACCTTCTGATTGCAGGCCAACGCCCTAACCACTAAGCCATCCAGCTTCCAGACGAAGGTATAAAAGCATCACTGCATCGTTTGAATACGGATTTGAAAGTCTGTTTTGATTTTGTTGTCTGTATTTCTCTGACGTCATTTTAAATCAGAATCTAATGGAATAACTGACTTTAAACATTGACATTTCTGAAGCTCAAACTGTGTGTGTGTGTGTGTGTACGTGTGTGTAGGGGTGTGTGTGTGTGTGTACGTGTGTGTAGGGGTGTGTGTGTGTGTGTACGTGTGTGTAGGGGTGTGTGTGTGTGTGCGTGTGTGTGGCAGCCTCACCGATGGGATATCCCAGAGCGAAGTCGTTACTTTGAGTGGCGAAGATGGCGTACAGCCCTGCTTTGCCGTACCTGCTCTCTGGACCAGCCACCAGCAGTGTGAGAACACACACCAGCACGAACACACACACCTTCGCGATCAACACACTCCACAGGAAGGACCACACCAGGTCCCCAAACTGCAGCTGAACCATGCTCTTAAACAGGAGGGCAGGAAGCGCAAAGCAGGACACAAAACTGCCCAGACCTTTCACCTGTCCGGCCCCCAGGAGCCCGGTCCGACCCGCCACATAGCCACACAGAATAATCCCGAAACACTCCAGCAGGGCCGGGAAGAGCCGGTCGATGGACATGGCTGGGGTGGACAGAGGACTGTGGGAAACGTTAAGGCCGTGAATGGTGACATAATGACCTTCCATGATGACATCAGTGGAGCAGTAATAGAGAACTTCTGAAACACCGAGGAGCAGAAATCTGGAAAGAAATGAAGAAAAACCAAAATTACAATGTGTTACTATGGAGAGAAACAGAAAAACAGAGAGAGAGAGAGAGAGAGAGAGAGAGCGAAAGAGAGAGAGGAGCTCATTCTCTTGAAACTATTCCTCATATTTTTACATAAGGAATAGTTACAGAGAGACAGGAGAGACGCAGTAAGAGAAAAAGAAAAAGGGGGGGGGGGCAGAAGTTGCTATATCAAATCTGTAATCTAGGAATGCTGGGGCATCATTGAACTTCATGAACGGGAGCCAAAGCCTACGTGTGGGATTCTGTGCTTTGTAGAGTTCAATTAGTAACTATTACTTATAGTTTCATATAAGTGACAGTTACAGAGAGGCAGAGACGAAGGTAAAAGATAAAAAAGAAAGGGAGAAAGAAAAAGAGAGAGAGAGGAAACGAGAAAGACAAGAGAGAAGCAGAAGAGAAAGGTGCAATATTACTAATTTGATTAGCAAAAGTACCATTACCGCCAATAAACTACTGAACAGAGAAAGAAAAAGAGCACGAGAGAGAATGTGAGAACCACTAAGCAGAAAGGATATGAGAGAGAGAACAAGAGAGAGCGCACTTCCTACACAATATGCTACTAACTGAGAAAAAGGGAAGAAAAACAGGCAGATAGACAGAGACAGAGGCAGAAAGAAAAAGAGCGCACTTCTTACACCATTAAGAGAGACAGAAGGACACAGAGATACAGAAGGACAGAGGGGGCACTTCCTACACACTTTCAGCATCCCGTTCTCATCCTAAGCAGACGAGTGAGGGGGAGAAATTGAGTGTGTTCACCCCACTCATACACGAGGCCCCACTCGGTGGTCACACCATCACACACGAAACACCCATGTGATACGACCCCCTATCGCCAGCGCCCCCCAGCACATCTCAATTCCACACACAGAACTCAGCTCTGCAGGACTGACAGACCCCGATCTTCACCCAACACCGGGAGGAAAAACACCTCAGCTCGCTGATACTGTACCGTCACGGAGCAGACACTCTTCATGGCAGTCAGACAGTGAGGATCATATCTGTCGTGAACATGTTTCCATTCCCTCTCAGAGCTGAGGCTCTGTCCGCCCTCACTGTCAGAACAGGTCCGACTCCCTAACGAACCAATCTTTGAACCGATTCAAATGAATCGAACGTTTTCATTCAATTCATACAATAACGACAAAAGTATTGGGACGCCTTACACCACCCGGGACTTGAATATCACTGCGTTCAAATACATAGATCTTAATATGGAGTTGTTCGTCCATTGCGGCTATAACAGCTTCCACTCTTCTCGGGAGGCTTTCCACAAGATTCTGGAGTTTCTCCCCATTCATTCTGTAGAGTATGAGGTTGGATGGGGTTAAGGTCAGGGCTCTTCCACATCGAACTCATCCAGCTATATCTATATGTTAAGGTTTACATATTAGACACTTTTATCCAAAAGGGGTAGTCTCCCTGGAGCAATTTCAGGTTAAATGTCTGAAGAATTTCGATTATCCTTCATTGGAAGTAAGGGACCTATCCCTAACCCTGAAAAATAGACGTGTCCCAATACTTTTGTTAATTTAGTGTATTTACATTTATGTAAATACATCAGACGCTTTTATCCAACGCGACTTTCATTCCCGAGCTACAGGGACAGTGTCCCTGGAGCAACTTAAGGTTAAGGGTCTTGCTCAGGAACCCAATGGTGGTGCTGAAGGTAGGATTCGAACCCATAACCTTTTGGTTTAGAAGCAAGTATCCTACCCACTGAGCTACCTCCAACTCCGGGCTAGTTTATGGGCGAAAAACGTCAGATTAAATGTATAGAACATACTTATCGCCCTCAAGCGGAATCATGTTTTTGGGCTCTGATTGTGCTCAATGATGGCCTTCGCCTTACTCATATTTACCAGGACATTCAGGGTCTGGCCCCATAGGTGAGAACAAAAAGAGCCTCATTCATTTCTTCAACTAAACGAGTTTCATTAGATTAGGGGTCGAGGATAAAGCGGGTGTGATTTTTGAAGCAATTAATAATTCAATCCAACGTTGAATTCTTTGAAAGAATCGGTTTGGTGGTTCGAATCGAACATCACAGTCAGTGCCCGTTATTTTTTTTAATGGCAGTCACGGCTTGAGTGGCACTCCGTATAGCCTATGAAATGACGTTCTATTGCTGGGTCCCGCCTAATGTCTGCAATTATTGGTCAGTGCTTTCAGTATGCGGTGACGTGTTCACTTCTGTTGTCTTATTGGTCGAAAGAAAGTGAAGCTGAGCCTCGTTTAACAAGGCCACAGCGCAACCACAGCGAGGAGTCCTTACTGAAAATGAGGTAGTATATAAACACGTAATATGGATGGGTTTAAGAAATGTATACCATATGCAAGCGAATATACATTTACCCGGTAAATCATACGCCTTATTTTAGTCCTGTTGACAAAATATACATACACATTTTATTTTTGGTGCAGAACCTTTTCTGTTCCAGAATGACAAGCTCCATAAAGACATGGATGGATGAGTTCAGTGAGGAAGAAATAGACTGGTCCGCATAGATCCCTGACCTCAAGTCCATCCAACACCTCTGGGATTAACTGCAATGGAAATTGCGAGCCAGGCCTTCTCGTCCAACATCAGTGCCCGACCTCATAAATGCTCTACAAATGAATGGGCACACATTCCCACACAGAAGAGTAGAACCTTTTACAGCTGCAAAGGAGGGACCAACTCCATATTAAAATCTGTATTTAAATGCAATATTGGAGCAATACTCATGCATCCCAAAACTTTTGGCCTCCAATATGTATGTACATGCACACACACACACACAAACACACACACACACAGTTGTGTAATGAATAAACAGAATAAAAGTTCACTTCTTTCATTCACATCATTTATTTAGAAAACTCAACATATTTGCCACAGACACACACAAGAAGCTGTAATAAAGAAAATTACATTTAGACATAAAAACAGATAAACTGAAGAAAAAAAAAAGCTTTCTCCTCTGGCTCCAGGCCCATAGAGAGAAAATTATTAGTACCACTGCAAGTGCATCTGAAGAACTTGCCCTAATACTGCACACCCCTTTCACAACCTCAATATGCTGCTAGAGGTTCAATATGTTTTCTTTTTTTGGTCACAATTTGTTTTAGTTCTCGCCTGCGTGACAAGTGCATTTCATGTTAGCCTTTCCCACAGACTTGTTCAGATATTCAAAGTGACTTCGTATATTACAGGTCCTGCACAAAATCAGAGGTATTTAAGTGTACCCAGGATAGTGAACAGAAACCACATGCCTGGTGCCAACACAGGTTTACACTTCTGCTACAGCGCAGACAGGTTTGCATATCATCAGGGAGCGGCTCTCTTCATCGCCTTCCCCCTCCCTTCCACTCGCGCTTCGCCTCCATCGCAAACAAACGCAAAGGGTTCTGCATATCTTCACTTCTTTGGACTTTTAGCAATCAAGGCAACACTGGTGTGATATAGACAAGAAAACAGTGGCGTATTATGTAGGAGTATGTTTCAATTTATCATACAAGGCAAAAAGTGCACCTTTAAACACAAGACACAACAAAGTCATTATACAGCACGTACAAAACGAACGTAAACAAAACGCTATAAAATAATGACTTTTAGGCACTCTGTGGTCATGTCTATACATAAAGATGCCAGTAAGGCACATCCTTCATTACGATAATGCCCCCCCCCCAGAAAAAACAAACAAACAAACAAAAAAAGAAAATAATAAAATACGGCAGCAACATTTCAGGACTGTGTCTTACAGCCCAGTCCAAAGTGTTGAATAAAGCTATTAGGAAAATTAAAGTACAAATAAAAAAAAAATAAAAAAAATCGGAGCTTTGGTCTGCGTGCTTACTCTTTGGGGGAGGGGGGGTACTCGTGCAAACGTACACGCTATACTAGTAGCCTTCAGCAGCCAGATATTGAATAAAATAAACAATGCTGAAGAATTTAAATGACCATCAGATCAGTCGTACAGAGAACAGAGACTGGGAGAGGAATGAGAACTGCTGCACGGGGCAAGAAATGAAGTAACAAGTTCAGGTGAGCGGCCTTGTAATGCTAAAGGAATACACCAGCATTTTCTAACATATTCTCGATCTGCTGCATCGCTATTGGGCCGTTCATTTCCACAATCTATGATTTTGTCACATTGGCATATCATCAGAAAAGAGCAGGAAACACATTTGTGCACAAAACACCGTTATGGCAGTGAGAGGCTGCTCAATTCTGTGAATGAAGATTTGTGCAACATGAGTTTTTGTAGACTTGTATAAATTCTTCAGCCAATGGGATTTGTACACTAAACTGTGTATTGTTTTGTTTTAGAGACTGGCTCGTTTTCCAGAGGGAAGGATTTGTAATTTATGAATAGAATAGTGATGATTACACTCGCGCGCGCATGCACACCCACCCCACTCAGGAAGACAGCAAAAGTGTTTAAAGTTCCCATTGATTTCTATTGTAATCAATTTTGAGTGAAGGGATTTTCAGTTCTCCTGTAGATGCGCAGAAACACAGTGAAACCACGGTCTGTGGTAATCAAACCTACAATACAGATGCGGCAGATAAAGACCAGATTGAAATGAAAAGGCTGAAAGATTCCTTTAAGGAGCAGCACACACTGCTACTACTGCCACCGTGTTTCTATCCAGCCCGCTTTTACACACAGCGTGAGGGAAACCGAAAAGGAAGAAGAAAATAAATATTGGCCCAACATTGCCTGAATGGGTTAAGGCGCTGTGCTTTAGGACTGCGAGGACAAAATTCTAATTCACTTTATGCAGTATAGCAATAAAAAACAAGCATAGAAGCCTCCATATGGAGACACTTTTCGGGGGAAAGAAGGGAAGAAAGAAAGAATATGGAGATTATGGTAACCCTGAGCATCAACAGTTATTTCCTTCATCTTGGAATGGGAGGCAAGGGGGGGGCACCTCTCTCCTTTTTCCCAGAACCTGAAACACAAACACACACACACACACACACAGTGAAAAAAAAACACAGATAGTAAAGAAATTTAAAACAAAGGGATGTCCTTGAGTGGAATCCCAGGAACGCATTAATCAGTTTAAACACATAAAAAAAATATTGAGAATACAAGATCAGTCCATTTAAAACACTGTAAATGCAGCAGTGAAATGGATAAGAGGAAAAGGTGATTGCTAAGGTAATCTCTTATCCAGATCTCTCTTATTCAGATCTTCGTCGTTTTGTTGGGCTTGTGTTTAAGCAAAGAATTTCTGTCGCCCTCTAGTGGACAGAAAACTACTCAGAGCTTGTATGTACTGTACTTGGTGTTTGACCATGTAGTCAGTTCTGCTGTTCTCATGTAAATGTATCCAAAAATTAAAAGTTCAAAATGGGCTGCGTTTGCAGTTTAGTTTTAGCCCATATGTGGATTGTATGGAATACGGAGCGAACAGTACATATAACTATATACTACAAGATATTTATTACACACTCGTTTGGATTTTGATTAAATTAATTGATTAAATTAGTCCTTTAAAGCTGTTTTACAAGTGTATTTAGAAGTACCTCTTCCATCACTCCTGGCCAATTTGCTGGGGTAGGTCTTCTGACAGGGGATGTAGGGCTCTGGAGGTGGGAAATCTGACACGGGCCGAAAACTGAAGCGCAATTCCCACTCATCTGGATAAAAGCACACACAGTGGAATGAATATCTACCCCTACACACACACACTATATACAGTACTGTGCAAAACTCTTAGACCCCTGTGCCAATTGTTTGAACCCATTTCTATCAGCATTGGGTTTGTTGAAACGCTCAAGCAAACACTTTGCCGCACAAGAAACTATGGTTTACTGTATTAATGTTATTAGTGTTTATTGTAAAATTAGTGTTTTAACACTAACACTACTGCCCAGTAGCAAACAGCTTTTAAGTATAATTTTCTCAGGTGCCTAAGACTTTTGCACAGTACTGTACATACATATATATATATATATAAATAATAAAAAAGAAAACCAGGAAATCACACCTGCATATTGGCCGTGACTGTGGTAACCATTGCCCATAGGAGGAGGGGGAGGGGGTGGTCCTCCAGCTGTGGGCCTGTCTGGCGGAAGGGGTGGTCTGTTGCTTCCGCGAGGAGGTTCTGACCCCTGTCTATTTGGAGGTGCTGGAACTGCTGGAGATCTTACACTGCCACCACCTGGTCGCCCAGACGGTGGTGGAGGTGGGAGGGGACCTGAATGAACAGAAGAAGGAAAGAATATTCTTAACTTGGTAATGCAACAAACACAGTAGTTTAGATATAACAGCATCAATATGTCTGATAAGAGTCTGAGTGGAGTTTGAAATCCTGTATCTTTACACGGACTCATTATGAAACCAAATCCCAGCGGTGAGAATGACCTCACGTAACACTATATTTATTGTTAGCACTTTTGTTTTGCAGAATGTTCCTACCAGTTCGTCCGGGAGCAGTCCGGCCCAGAGGAGGAGGCCTCTCACTTGGAGGTGGAGGAAGGGGTCCTGTTCGCCCAGGAGGAGGGGAAGGGGAGTGTGAGGTGAGGGACAGGTGCCTCTGAGGAAGACGTGGTGTATGTTCCTCACTGGGCTTGCCTGGTCGCCCCGGTGGTAATGGAGGGGCAGAGTTTGCCGGTGTGCGAGACGATGAAGGAGGAGGAGGTTTACTGTTAGAGGGGGGTAGGGGTGGACCGTCCCGTGGTAGGGGCAAAGATGGGCGGTTGCCAGGGGGAATGGGCGGCGGGCGGTCGTCTAAACGGGCAGGGGCAGGGGGAAGAGGAGGCCGGCCAGAATGAGGAACAGGCGGAGGAGCTGCAGAACTTGAGGGTGGACGTCCAAAACCACTTGGCACAGGTGGTGGGGCTTGCTGTCTACCAGGAGGGTTTGGTAGAGGAGGGGTGGGTGTAGAACTCGAAGGGCGGGGTCCACCGGGCAGTGGGGGTGGTCCTCTACTTTGGAAGCCACCCTGATTGGGGCGTGGAGTGTTAGGAACAGGCGGCGGTGGCCCTACAGGGGTCTCGGGGCGAGGAGGCGTCATTCGAGAGCGCGGTGGGTCAGAGGAGCCATTTCGGGGCCCAGGCAAACGAGGGGCACCACCCACAAACGGCCGTGGACCAGCACTACGGGCACCTGGAGGGAGGGAGGGGGGTCTAACACCACCAGAGTCTGAAAACAATGAACAAGAAAAAACGCATGAATTCTTACAGAGTTGTCCATTTCCTGCTCTGGAGGACTTTGGTCCAGGACAGACTTTTAACACTAACCAGAATTAAACTCATGATCTAAAAGATCCACATTATTTCTGTCTTATTTCTGTCAACACATACAGATAGTATTTGATACATAGAAAGTAGTGAGCCCTATGTCCTTAAACCACTGGACTTCTGCAAAAACAACCTTGACTGTTTTGAGTGATGTTATAACTGTAATTGCTGTATAAAGATAAACGGGCATTACATTTCAACAAACAGTCACAGTGTAATAATACTTTGCTTTTCCTGTGGGAACACCTAAGGTTGCTAAATGCATTCAGCCCACAGAATCTAACACGGACTGCACTGTTTCTTAGTGAAATTAATTAGTTGTGGCTGTTCTCAATTACAAAACTGTAGAGTGAAGCCTAACAGGACTGTTATTCCAGCAGCTCTGGCAACAAGGGCATGACGTTGTGCCAGACAAGAAGTCTATGAGGTTCATGTTATTGGCAGCATGCAGAAAAAAAACATTGAATAAGATTCAAATTGAGTCGGCGAGGGTTTGCATGTGTGGGTGTGATTCTTACCATCTCTGGTGGAGCGTAGCCTTGGCATCCCATCCTGAAACAGACCACCAAGTCCTGAAGGAGCACCACCTCCAAACCCTCCTCCACCTCCTCCTCCACCTCCTCCTCCACCTCCTCCTCCACCTCCTCCACTACCTTTGGGCTCTGTTAAAACAAACAAAAACATTTAATACTAAAACAAAAACACACACATCACAATACAGTCTTGGCTCACAGCTCAACAGGATTGAAGGACCTGGTCACAATTTCCATAATCACAACTTGAGCAATTCAGTTTGTGACCAACGTGTAGTGGTCTTCGTAATGGTGGTCAGTCTTTATCCACCTTTATCCCCACATTTAAACTACTGCATTAACCTACAATGCAGACTCAGGGAGCAGCTCTACACACCGGCAGTGTTCCCGTTTCAGAATCTGAATTATTGAATTAATTATTCAAACATACTACAGCACATGTTTAGACCAGCAAGAATATTGTACAGTGTTGATATGTGTGTGTATGTGTGTGGCCTTACTGTCGAGTACTGGTGCACTGCGGTCATTGGTTTCAGTCCTCTTGAGTCGAGCCCCTTTGGAGATGTCAGACAGTAAAGCATTCCTGCTGTGCTGCTCATTCTTGTTCAAGACTGGCTTTTCTGTGTTTGCCTGTTCTCACACACACAAACAAATGAGGATATAAGGGTATAATTTATATATATATATATATATATATATATATTCGAGGTGGGCATAGTTTAATTTTTTTAACGCCGTTTGTAATCTTGGCGTTAACGCGCGCGAGATTCTCTCCCCGAGCGAGAGACTGAGACAGGTTTAAAACGTGCGTGAACCGGACAAGTCACTGAAATATCAAGGTGAAATTCATCACAGCT
>JBBPDC010052787.1:0-11329 GCA_037974485.1 Hemigrammopetersius urotaenia
AGAGGAAGTATTTCGTGCTGTTCACACTGTGTGCTGTGGTGTGTTCACGTATGACCAGATTGTCACTTTCACTTTCAGTGTCTTGGGGGAGACAACGAACTGGAAACTTGGCATTAGATATTCTATCCACGAGCTAGTGAGAAAGTATCAAGGCCATGGACTATAGGGTGCGGTTTGTAAAAACCGTTCACCTCGTCCGGGTGTCCCATCACTACATGGACTGCATGGGCTTTCCCTTCACTGGACTAAGGGCCTTGTCCTGAGCTGTGATCCATCCCTGGTCCCTAAACTGACATTGTCCATGCCCTTCTTTCAGCTGTCTCATTCCCATTAGTGATTCTATCCCAGGCAGAACTGGACATGAACCGAATCGATCCTAGATCAGTCATTACACTCTCTTTATCTTTTATTACAGCACAGCTGTTTATTGATAGATCTGCCATAAAAAATGAGATGCACAAATGATGTGAAAAACTACAATTTGAGCATGTATTCACTATTTCATTTTAAAAGCATTTTGTACAAGGGTCAAATTGTCACAGTGAGATATTTCCAGTGTGCAATGGTCAAAGGTGTACATTGTTTTATTGGGAACTGCATTACTTTGCTCAAAGGCAGTCAGCACCCTTCTAGAAGGAGAGGGAGTCTATGTAAAAGAAATTGGCAATAAAGCATGTATAATGAAGAAACACGTGCCTGTTTCTTTGAAGCAGGCTGTGGGAGCAGATCATGATGGTTTGATCTTCTTGGACTGGGGTTATAGTTTGGCCTTTCCAATACATTACCCCAGGTAGTGTAAACCCAGCCATGTCTGAACGTAGAACATGTGCCATAAACATTGAGATATAGATGCAGGAATTCAGTGGGCAGATAGATACTATTTAATCCACAAGGTTTTGTCACAAAACAAATGAACATAAATGAAAAACTCGCAAAGTGAAAAACCTGCATAACCTCAAGCACAGATTCACTACATAGTAAACATCTTGGCAGCTGAGAAAATAAAGTCACTGGTCAAACTCTCCTTCAAACCAGTGGACAGATGGGATCAGGCCTTCACAAAGGAAATCGTCAACCCAGATCAAAGGGAAAAGAAATGGAATGCGAGCTTGGCCTGGTTGTGGCATACTCTCTGTGAAAATACAGGCTAGAATGACGGTGACCAGGCAAAGACTTCTGGCTTTGGTGGCTATAAATAGGGAAGGCAGAAATAGATAGCATGTGACGCTGATTAGATTTTGTTCAGAAAAGTAGTAGCTTAATCAATGTAAGGACTGCATGTGATGGTATATTTTATAGTGAATATCTATTGAGTATACTTTGACAACTTGAACAAAGACTGACTGACAATAATTCCCATTTACAACTGTGCGGATTTCGTCCGGACTGATTCTATATAACGACGGGTGCTGTATGAAGTTATTTAGAACCACAGAACCCAATTATATGGTCCCATTGCTTCCCCTTCAATGAGTTAAGCTTTTCAGGTGACCATCTCTGTATATTTTCAGCATTGGTGTGATCATCACACCCAAACTGTTTGGAAAGAACATGAATGGAAAAATATTACAAAGAAATAATTCCTCACCTCTTTTTATCACAGAGAAAAAGAATAGTGATGCCAGAGGGAGGTAGGAAACAAGGATTAAAAGCAACCCTGAAGAGATTATTTTAAAAGCATTTCTCTTTTGTTGGTTCCCTACATCTCTGTCTCTCCCCTCTGTGATCTGAGTGTCTCCTGGTCCTGGGTGTTTTAGGGCACGTAGAACAGACACACAGCAAAACGAGATCACAGCCACAGCAGTTAAGAAGACAAAGTAGAAGAAAGCATCAGAAAAATCTTGTGTAAATCCCTCAAATACAGCATATCCAGCTGCGACCAGCCAAACCAACAGAACCAATGCAGTCCTGTACTGGATTCCTTTATATTTCAAGAATGTTATCGGATGAAGCACTGCCAGATACTGTTCAACACAAATGCAAATCTGCAGCAGGGGTCTGCCAATACAGCTTAGTGCGAAAACAATATATGTCTCATTCCAAAAGTGGTCACTGTCATAGAACAGCAAATTCAGCACATGTAAACCAGACTGAAAGCAGTAGATGATGTCGAGCAAAGTGTGGCTCAGAAAAAACACATGTGTGGGTTTGACTTTCCAGCCGGCACGAAGATAAAACCAGAGAAACCAAGAATGAGCTGGTGTTCCCAGGAAGAAGCAGAGCAGCACTTCAATGCAGGCCACAATCCTCTCGACATGATCTTCTTTTGAACAGACATGGTAATTGGCTAACATGGAACTGTTATCCATTACAGATGTATTCTCCATCGTGTAGTAATGCTGTAAATAAAAAGCAATTCATGTTATATTCAGAACATGAGATTTCTTGAAAAATTGTAATGTATTACAATAGTTTGTATGTCGATGATATAGAATCAAGAGACGTCTGCAAACAGTAAATAAAAGTGGTTTTGAAAAACACTAGCATCAGGCTTTTTGTTTATTCATCATTTTTAAGACACGTAATTTATTACATTCTTTTTACCTGGTATAGATGTCTTGGAGTCTTCTGAAGTGTCAGAGGGATTCACTGAAGCGACGAAGACACCCCTGCTTTTATCAAAGATGTTTTGACAACATATACATACATATATACATGAGAACTTCTACAAACATCCAGTAAATGGTGAGATCCAGATTTATAATCTGGTAAATGTCTACATAGACTAAAAACACCAGTTTGTATGTCTTTTCATGTGTACCTGCTCAATAGATCAGTGTGCCTAAATTGCTGAGGTGTTTTTCATGTTATATTAACTCATAAATAAACAAAAGCAGACCAGGTGACAACAAAACAATATGCACCTGCACATGACATGACCATAGTGAAGGACGAAGCAATTATGCAAATTTCGATAATGATCATTTTCCACACAGCACTTTATCAACATCACACCTGATGTCCTCCTGTCTTCATTGGTATATTGAATAGTTTCTGGGAGAGTTTTACTCCCCCATTATTGTGCCTCACTCCTGCCTCACAAAAGCTAGATCTCAAAATGGAGTTGGCTTTTCGTTGCAGGTCCAACCACTTGCTTGCCTAAATCTGATTCACATTCGACTTTGTAAGGTCACCATAGAGACAAAATCAACCCCTTCTTAAGAGTGCACTGTCATACCGGTGGTCCAGTTATACGAGGATCAGACCAAAGGGCAGCGGCAGGTGGCTCAATAGCAATAGCAAATAAAAGAGGACTTAACGGGCAACCCTGATGAGTGGAGCAAAACAGAGGAAAATACTCTGAATGAGTATTGTTTTTTCTAACTGATGCCATGGGAGAAGAATAGAGCAGTTTTATCCAGGAAATTAACCTCTTACCAAAGCTGAATCGCCTCAGTGCATAAAACAGATAATCCCTGTCCACCCGGTTGAAGGCCTTCTCTGCATCTAAAGAAATCAGGGCTTCGGAGTCAGATGAACCTGGAGCACTGTACATGACATTAAAGAGTCTCCTAAGGTTATAGAAAGAGTGTCTATTCTGAATAAACCCTGTTTGGTCAGGAGAAATAATGGAGGGCAAGACAGATTCCAATCGCATAGCTAATAATTTGGATAAGAGTTTTACATCTATGCAGGATAATAGCTGAACATAACAATGGGTCCTTGTTCCTTTTCAAGATTAGGGAAGCCTGATTAAGTGTTAGGCATAATGTGAGCAATTCGAAGGATTCGTTAAACATTTCAATCAAAACAGGTGCCAATTTGTCCAAAAAAATCTTATAAAACTCCACCGGAAAAGAGATAAAGTTAACAAAAGTCCTGTTCAGCAATAGCCTTCTATTAAGACGCCGGGGAGGGGAGGGGGGATCATGAGCTATCACGCTCCTTCATGTAGAGTTCTAATGTTCATGTGTGTACAACCCTATCCTAATATCAGATCATGCCCCTGGGATCTGATATTAGGATAGGGTTGTACACACATGAACAAACTGAATGGAGAAGCCGATTATCTATGAGAAAATAATCTATACGAGTAAATGTATGGTGGACATGTGAAAAGAAGGAATACTGTCTCCCGGTTTAATTTAGAAATTTAGAAAAACGCCAAGGATCGGGAACAGAAAACTCATCCATAAAGGACAAGATGGTTTTAGAAGACTTTGAGGGAGCAGCAGATTTAGAAGAAGAACGATCCAATGTAGAGTCAAGCCAGCGGTTAAAGTCACCGCCCATGATAAGCGCGTGTATAGACATATCAGGCAATCAAGAAAACTCTATCCATCCCAATTAGGTCTGTATACATTGGCGAAAATGACTGGATTGTTATATAGCTGTCCTGTCACACAAACAAATCTCCCGTTAGGATCTCTGATAACATTAGAGCATTGAAAAGGAACAGACTCGTGACTTAAGTCCATTGCTGTGGCCGGTTCTTCAAAACTGCGTATCTCCACCTGACAGAGTGATCCTGAGTGATCCTCAGGATTGGCTTAAGATTCTGAAAGCAGCCGGCGCTTAACATCTGAAAAAGCAGCATGTTTCTTGGCGATTGCTGATGTATAGTCCGGAAAAATTAACAGTCTTTTACCCCGGTACAGAAGAGGCGATGTCCGAGAACTCTCTCCGGCCCAACGTAGAATATCATTCCTCACATGAAAGAAATGCACTCTAATAACGAACTGCCTTGTTTGTTCTCCATCCTTAGGTTTGGGTCGGAGAGTGAGATGCGCGCAGTGAAGCAGTGAATCCAGGCCGAGCGTTTCCTTCAATAACTGTGCGACAAACTCGATAGGGCGTGCACCTTCGACCCCCTCCAGTACCCCAACCAACCTTATGTTGTTCCTCCTCGCTCTACCCTCCAGGTCTTCGCATTTATCCATTAACAACTGAACTTGAGCTTTTAGCGCGGAGACCGCAGAGTTCAGCATGGCTAACGAGTCACTGTGATCCGTGGATGTGCGCTCGAGTTTGGCAGTAAGCTGGTCATGAGAGCAAAGTTTTTGCTGTACAGGTTCAATGGCATGTTTCAACTCCTCTCTCACCGAGGAAATCTCAGCACGCAGATCAGACGACAGCGAATCCATTTTGCTGCAAATGTCACTCTTTGTTACGTCCATCATCACCAGGCCAAGATTGCAAGCATCCTCAGCTGCCGCCTCCCTCGGTGGTGAAGCGGGCTCAGATGGGTGCGAGGCTTTCATGCGGCCTACATGACTTGACTTTCGCTCTTGAAGTTGCCATGGATGTTCCAAATAACAAAAATAAATAAACTGAAGCTGCCCCTGTGCTTAAAACAACCGAGCACCAATTGTCTTACATCATCGATGAAATTGTTTCTTGCCGCTTAACTCATTTAACCCATTTAACCTATTTAACCTATGTGCCAAGTGAAGCAGCGGGCAGCCAGGAACACAGAGCAAGGGAACAATACCTTTCTCAAGGGTACCTCAGAGATGCTTAGCAGTCCTGGGAATCAAACCCATGAAATTCTGATCAACTCTCTCACCACTAGGCCACCAGCTGATTTTATTCAACTTGTTATCCATGGTTTGAACATTTGCAAGCAGTATATTGTGTAGGTGTGCTCCCTCTTGCAATCTGTTTTGGATAGTCAATCTGTTTTGGAAATCTCCTTCAAACTAGAGCCCAAATGGGATACATCCTTCACAAATGAACTGTCACGACCAGTAAAGGAAATAGAAATGGAATGTAAACCTTCTCTAACCCTAAACTTAACCCTAACCCTAACCCCTAACCCTAACCCGTAACCTTAACCCTAACCCTAAAGCCGCGTTCAGACAGAGCGAGCTGTGCTCGCCTTGAGGTTTGTGCTTCCTCTCAAAAAACAGCGAGAACACGCCACGCTTGCCACGGGGCTCAGCGCAAAAGTAGGCGTGGTTTTCCAAACTCTCTTGTCCTGGCTAACAGAGTTAGCACTAGCGCTAGCAGCACCATGAGAGAATATGCAGTGTGTATACGTGTGTGTTAGTGTTTAGACAGGACAGACCGAACACTAGCCCGCTTCGATGCTTTGATTCTCTTGGTCGGCGAAAAATGCGTCATGGCGCGCAGCAGTCAAAGTTCAACAAATTTTAACTTTGACCGCGGAGCATGCACAAGGCTGCCGAGTTGCACGCTACTGCACCATGCTTGCGTTGAGCTCCTTGCAGCGCTCTTGCACTCTTGCAAGCCATAGAAAATAATGGGTTTCAGAGCAAAGCGCAGCACATGCCACATTCGTTCTGAACGCCCCTTAACCCTAACCCTGGGGCAAAAGTTGAAGGCTGTGATGCTGATTGGCTTCTGTTTAGGAAAATAGTAACTTAATCAATCTAAGAAAGACTGACTGATACTGATTCCCATTTAGAAGATGGGAATGCAGACCTGAAGATTTCGTCTGGACTGATGCTTTGTACAACCAGTGCAGTATGCAGTTATTTAGAACCACAGAACCCAATCATATGTTCCCATTGCTTCCCCTTTAATGCTTTAAGCTTTTCAGGTGACCGTCTCTGTAGATTTTCAGCAACAGTGTAATCATCACACCCAAATTGTTTGAAAAGTATATGGGAAAATGGAAAAGTAAATGGAAAAATATCACAAATTAATAATTTCTCGCCTATTTTCCTTGCAGTAAAAAAGATAAGTAACAACTGAGGGAGATAAGAAAAAAGGATTAAAAGCAATCCTGAAGACATGGTTTTAAAGGCATTCCTCTTTTGCTGGTTCCCTATATCTCTACCCCTCCTTACTGTGACCTGAGTGTCTCCTGGTCCTGGGTGTTTTAGGGCACGCAGAACAGACACACAGCAAAATGAGATCACAGCCACTGCGGCCAAGAATATAAAGCAAGAAAAAACATCAGAGAACTGTTGTGTAAATCCTTCATATACAGAATATGCAGCTGCAACCAGCCAAACTAGCAGAGCCAGTGCAATCCTGTACTTGATACCTTTATATTTTAAGAATGTTATTGGATGAAGCACTGCCAGATACTGTTCAACACAAATGCAAATCTGCATCAGGGGTCTGCCAACACAGCTTAGTCCAAAAACAATATGTGTTCCATTCCAAAAGTCCTCACTGTCAAAGAACAGTAAATTCAGCACATGTAAACCACACTGAATACAGTAGATAATGTCGAGGAAAGTGCGGTTCAATAAAAACACCTGTGTGGGTTTGACTTTCCAACCGGCATGGAGATAAAACCAGAGGATCCAAGAGATAAAACCAGAGGATCCAAACCAGAGGATCCCAGGAAGAAGCAGAGCAGCAATTCAATGCAGGACACAATCGTCCCTACATGATGTTCTTTCAAACAGATAGACATCCTGTAGTCAGCTAACGTGGATTTGTTATCCATTACAGATGTATTCACCAATATGTAGTAATGCTGTAATTTGGAAATAAAAGGCAATTGATGGTTTTGCAGAACATGAGATTCTGCAAAATAGTAATTTTTTTTAGAACACTAGCATTAGAGTTTATGTTTATTCCCAAATGGTAAGACACAATTCATGAGTAGATTGATTTCTTTCTTTTTACCTGGTTTAGATGTCTCAGAGTTCCCAACTGTCAGTGCGATTCATTGAAGTGACGAAAACAACCTTGGTTTTTACAAAGATGTTCTGACAACATTTACAGCAAGTACAGTAAGTTCCAGAAAGTAGGTACCCAATCTGTTAAATGTGTCCAACATTAAAAACACATTAAGAATTAAGAGAACGCAAGAGAGAGAGACAGCCAAACAGGTCTAGCTTTTGTATGAGTGAGGCACAGTACTGGGGAGTAAGACTCTCTCAGAAACTTGCATTAATAATGTTATTTTATTATATCTGATATAGTTATTTGATACTTTGTTAGAGCGCTTTTGTTATGACATTTGCACTGTTACTACTGTTTTGTTTTTTTTAAATTCTTTACTATCTTTCTTTGTCAGGTCTGGGACCTGCCAGGGCTGGGGTCTGCCCTCACAGTGAGAGAGCGCACGAGAAAGGCGAGGAGGCTGTGTACCCTCGCAATGAAACAGCACATGAGAAAGGCGAGGATGATGTGTACCCTTGCAGTGAGACAGCACACCGGAAAGGCGCCCGGCGGCTTCCGGTGTCCATTAGAGCCAAGCGATTCACGACTCATCCGGATCACCCGGATCCATTAAATAACTCACGAATCCGTCGAGTCATGAGTGCATCTATTGGTTAACTTTCGTCACACAGATCCGGATCTGAGCCGCTCAGAGACAGGTCAGGGACAAGTCATGAGTGAATGCATCGGTTAACTTTCGCCACAGAGCCAGATCTAATCCGGCAGGTTTAATATAACGCTACCTGAAACACCAGTAAATGATAGATTACACGGGTTAACTTCCTTTCTAACAGAAAATATTAATCAATCGAGTCATAGCACTTCCCGATCTCGACCTTAGCCTTTTCACATTTCAAAATGGTTAAAAATAATAGTCCAATAATTTACGCATATTTTATTTGGGCTATAACTCTGGTCACAGAAGATGTTATGTTATATTATGTGTTATTTTTTTTTTATTTGTCTCCAAATAACTTTAGGCTACTGTATAGATTTGGAGGAAATTTTCAGACAATGTAGGTGTTGAATGAACAGATTAATTGTTGATGGTGATACAGAACATGAAGGAATAATATAAATAGGTTAATTATAAGGTCTAACATTAAAACGTTTACAAAAATCATTATTAGACCCATTATAGGCTTGTTGGTCTAATATTATGCTAAATGATGCCTGAATGAACTTTGTCTTTGCCATTATCTCTTTCACTTGAGAGTGGATATAGGTCTACTAGGTCAGGTTGCCATGGTAATTTGACAGGCCACTGTCAATTTGGCAATAGTGACTCAAGTGACTCAAGTGATTCGCAGATCCGGATCATTTTACTGAGTGACTCAGAGGGAGCCGAATCCGAAAAAGGATCCGAGTATCCCTGCTCTAGTGTCCATGCCCGCTTCCCGACTGGAACCTCCAGCCCCAGAGTTAGCCATAGCAGGTAGCTTAGAAGCAGTGGCAGGTAGCTCAGAGTTAATAGCCTTGAGTTTTTGTGGTGGCTAGGCTTCTTGGGGGAAATAGTGTGCTTATTGAATCTGCCTGCTGTTGTGTCTTATCTGGTAAGCTTGCTTAAGTTTAGTCTGTTGTTTAACTGTACTGCTAGCTTGTGCATTTAGGCTGTCTTGAGTGCTTATAATGTGAGGTGTTAGGTAAGTTTCATTGTAACTAGTTAGACAAAGGCTCACCTGGTATCAGTGAGGCCTGCGGTAATTAGGTGGCAAGTGGTGGGAGTTGCTTCTGCTCTCCCTGAATTGTTAAAAGGGCTAACAGACTGAGGTTTACATCTTTCAAGAAGGACTCCTCTTTCAGCAAACTACTCTCGGCTAAGTATCCCTTCCTCTCTACTCTATATTCTGTAACAAATAATCACACCTATTCCTGTTCACATATCTTCTGGCCCAAGAAAATATTTTGCCCGTTGTCGCAATAGAAATCTCAGTAACCTCTCCCAGCTCCCAGATGAGGGGGTACAGGTTTGCTTCTCTCAAGTTCATGACCGGAGGTACCAGGTAGTATGGCAAGGCACCCAGTCTGCTCTATGTAGACTATCCACTGGTGTCCCACAGGGCTCAGTCTTAGGACCATTTCTCTTTATACTGGTTCTCTATGGGATATAATAGCCTCACATGGTTTCTCATATCACTTCTACGCTGATGATACACAACTTTTTCTCTCTTTCCCTTCCAACAACAACCAGGCCTCAACCCACATCTTGGACTGTCTGGCCGACATTTCCTCTTGGATGGCGGCCCACCACCTCAAGCTGAACCCCAGCAAGACCGGGCTCATCTTCATCAAAGGGAGTCCGTCACCAAGCCATGATCTCACCGTCTCTTTTGGGAATGCAGCTATCGTCCCTTCTAAGAAGGTAAGAAATCTTGGTGTTACGCTAGATGAGGATCTGTCTTTCTTGCCGCAGGTTGACCAGATACCTTCTCTACAACATCAGAAGAATCTGACCCTTCCTCACCACAAAAACTACACAGATTCTTGTCCAGTCCCTGGTCATTTCCAAACTGGACTACTGCAACTCTCTACTGGCTGGACTTCCACAGAAGGTAGCCAAGCCGTGTCAACTAATTCAGAATGCAGCTGTCAGGTTAGTGTTCAAAGTTCAGTGTTCAAGTTCACTCACACCACACCTTTACTAAAGGACCTCCACTGGCACCCGGTGACTGCTCGTGTTAAGTTCAAATCCTTAACGCTTGCTTTAAAGGCCAAAAATGGACTTGCACCCCCATACATAACAACATTGATCAAACAATGTGTCACTTCTTGTCCTCTTAGGGCTTCAAGCACAGCTCGTCTTGACCCTGCACCGCTCAAGAGAAGAGGGAAACATGCGTCAAGACTCTTCTCAGTCCTGGCTCCCCAGTGGTGGAATGAACTCCCTCTTCCAGTCCTTCACGGTCTTTAAGCATCGTCTGAAGACCCACCTTTTCAAGGAGCACTTTGGTGACCATGTCCCTTTCCTACTGCTCACTTATTTCTTAAAAAAAAAAAAGAAAACAAACTTATGATCTTCACTATGGCTTATGTATTGTTGGGTAGGTGTTTGCTAATTACTATTTGACAGTTGTTGTATAGATGCTCTGACTGCAGTATCTTGGTTAAATAGTTGACACGAATTTAAGCTGTTTTCAGGTAAGAAACAGTCGTAAGAAACTTCTTAAGCACTGATGTATGTCGCTCTGGATAAGAGCGTCAGCCAAATGCCGTAAATGTAAATAGTAAAGCCCCAGCCAAAAAGCCCTGTACCTTAGAAGTAACAGTTAGCCCTGGAGCAGGGTCCATAGCCACAGTTAGCCCTGGAGCAAGGCTCATAGTCTCAGTTAGCCCTGGATCAGGGGCCATAGTCTCATTAGCCCTGGATAGGGATGGGTACCGAGACCCGGTACTTAATTGGCCCCAGTGCCTAATTATAAAAGACTGGAGGACCGATAAGCTCTGACATTAACGGTTCTGCTATCGGTACTGGAGAAATAAAAAAATAAATAAATATTTATTATTGTTAAATAAACATTACCTAGCATATTTTACCTGACCAGCCTTTTGTAACTTTTTAAAATATTCATTATTGGCCTGCACTGCCGTTATTTGCAATCTCACGCACGAAATGCAGTCTGTTCCGCAGTACACAGAGCTTGCGTGCACACAACACGTGAGAGCTCGCACTTATGGAGTGATGATGGCGGAGAGAGCCAAACGATCCAAAGTATGGTTACTGACTTTCAGCCCTGCCCAGTAATAC
>JBBPDC010052807.1:0-11328 GCA_037974485.1 Hemigrammopetersius urotaenia
GAGCCAAACCAGGGATTTGATGGAGCTGCAAGTAAAACTGGGCTTCCATGAGGAAAGAGGTCTGGAAATGGTTCAGCGAACACTTTGGCACATAAAATCACCATTTACTGTATTAATGTTGTCTGTATTTGTTGTAATGTAAGAGTTTTAACACTAACTTAACACCACTGCCCAGCATTTTCTCAGGGGCCTAAGACTTTTGCACAGTACTGTATATATAATATATAATCCTTTATCTTATCTTTTTCAAGTTCTACTCTAGCTTCAGATCCAAAAAATCCACTGTGAGCAGCTGTTCAAGTAACCACTACTGAGAAAATGGAAACAGACAAAAAAGAACATCTGTACTAGAAGTTAAACTGAACATCCTAAATATGTCGGAAGATTTTCTGTATGTAACTGACTTTGGAGGAGTTTTCAAGAAGAACATATAGTTTATTTAGTTTGAAGTCAGCACACCCGTGTTGACTTTAGACTAAATAAACCAACTGTGGCACAGGGATGTATTTGTAGGTGGAGCACAGGCAGGCCATCAGTTTACACAGGACTTTAAGTGAACATGTGCCTTCAGTGTAGATTGTGGCTTCAATCTAATAGCATTCATTCATATTATATTTTACTGAACAATCATACAAATCTGCTATAAAAGTCTAAAACACAGTAACTACATGGAACACAGCGCACACAAGCTGAGACATTCTTAGAAATAAAGGTTCTAAAAAGTTCTTGGACTTGATATGCTGTTTTAAAAACCTTTAATGGCCTATATCTGTAAAAAAAAAAAAAAAAAAAAAAAAAAAGCATGCATTCATACATACATTCGGCCTAAAGCAGTTCCGCCTTTTTGAATGGGGTTCAATACAGAGCAGCCAATCGGAAACTGGGTCATTTACATATTTCACCCTTAAAGGCACAGCATCTTTAATTCCTAGCAATGAAGAAAGGTTTGAAAATGGTCATGTAAAATAAATAATGACTGTTTTGTGTAAATGTAATGAGTAGACCCTGGGGGAGAGGGGATGTAAAATACAATAAAAATGATCATTATATGGATATTTAACTGGTATATAATCAAAAAAGGTTATGCAAAAGGTTCCTTAAGGAATCATGAGTGGAAACGTTGCTCATCACACTGCACTATGGCTCCAGGGAACTCTTTTTTTGGCACCTTTATTTGTAAGAATGTGTCCAGTCTACACTTGTCTACAGCCTTCAGGTGCATTATATGCAGTCTCAGGATGCACAGAGAGCTTTCTTTCTCAAACCCATTCATCAAACAGCGTGGTCTTACCCCAGCCGCCTGCTTCTGGAGTCAGAATACTAGAGTACAGCTCTGTGGAGTTTCAATTCCAAAGGCAAAATGGGAAAAGTAAGAAGACACAGACACAGTCACACATTGTATGCCTCCACCTCACAGAGCTAGAAGACGGTCCAACTCTTCCACAGCAATCAGCTTGGAATAACTGTGGTCACAGGACTTCAATTACTTTGGCCTGGGTGCTCACGTAGGCCGTGAAAATGGGTGGCCTCGGGTCAGTCATATGGTCTCCCAGATAAAGCACAAGCTACCTAGCATGACTTGGAAGAGGCAGCGCTTGGCTTTGGCTGGAGCCAGACAAACTCACTAATGTGTTTACATGGTCTGACCACACACAGACAGACAACTCAGCCCTGAGCCCTGAGCTGAGTGCATGTCCCTGGGGGGGGTTAAACAAATTCACACTGGAGCGCAAGCCTGGCACAAAACACAAATTTAAACAATACTTTTAAAAAGAAACACACCATCAGCACGGCTGTACTGAGATGATGCCTAAAGCATAATTACTATTCATAATTACTACTCTTCCTTCTCACCTGAATGGACTGTGGTTTAGAGAGTATCCAGTAACTTCAAAAACATTGCAAAATAAAGAATGGCATTTGAAAGAAGAGCACCCTCACCTTGCTGCCTTGGCTCCATCACTGTTTGCAGTAAAGTCCTGTAGGTCCAGCAGAGGTGTGTGTTTTGTAGTAGCTCCACTTCAAATCCTCTCATTTCCCCATGACTCCAGCTCTGTTTTCTCTTTCCAAGCTCCACCCACCGAGGTAGGCGGGGCCTCAAACACAGTCCAATAACAACCAAGAACACCTTTCTCCAGGACTGACCGGTGCAGTAGTCTTTACTGCCTCCCTCTGGTCAAAGCTTGTCACTGCAGATGGAGAGCTTTGTGCTACTTATTATTACCGTACTAACAAACAGAATTAGTGCCTAATCTAGTGCTTCAGATAAAGAAAAACAAATCAACCTTATCTAAGACTGAGGCAGCATTTAGCACTAAATATTATTTTAATGGTTTTTTTAAGCTGCATTAATGTACATACACACTTTTTGCATTGTATTTTTGAGGACCATTCCATAGACTTGTGTAATACTGTATCGCAGCAATAAACACCCACACCTGAACCGGACTTCAGTGAACAAAGGGATCTTACTCTTAATTTAGTTTTTCCTTAAAAAGTTGAATTTGTGGGGAAAACAGCACAGCCCATTAGGGCCCCAATTTTATGGATTTCCAGTATTCTTGTCATTATGAGGAAGTTAGGTCCTAACAAAGTAATGAAAATACACACACACACACACACACACACACACACACACACACACACACACACACACACACACACTATTTGTTTTGAGATACTGAATTTGCTGGCTGAACAAAAAGCTACATTTTTATGTAAATAATAGATAAGTGTGGTTCTGTTATGGGTTATGTTTTTAAACCTCTGGCATTGTTTGTTTTTACTCTCCGTTCAACTCCCTCGTGGCCACTTTTAGCCAATTAAAACCCATGAAAACTACATTTTTAAAATTTCTTGTTATTTACATTAAATCAATACAGTTTAGTTTAGTTTTAAGTGGTTTCTATCCAATTTCTATCCATTTGGCCAAGTGAGCAATTTTATATAATATTTTATATAATGGCCATTTATTTATATATAAGTTCTATATATTTTTTCTCTACATTTTTTTGCTATTTGTGCTACACAATTTTTTAATTAACATTAATTCTCGTCATAAGTATCAAAAATTTATTACTTTGGGGTTTTTTTAAATCCTTTTTTTAATGACAGTTTGTTTGCACAATGCACTCGTTAGTAAACAACCTCAAAAATGGCCCTTTTCTATATTCTCAATGCTGCTGGGGCCAAAAGTGGATAAATAACATAATCTGGTAAAAAACCACTAAAAACTAGATTTCTCAAGTGCTGAGTTTAGAATGAAAGCACTTGAACCTGATTTAACAGTGTAAATAACAAAGAATAAAAAATGTAGTTTTCATGGATTTCAATTGGCCAAAAATGGCCATGAGGAAGTTAAGTGTTAAAGCTGGATTTATGGAGCATATTAGACAGATAAAATGGTCCAAACAAAGTGTGTGAACTGAACACAAAAGGCCCACAAGAGGTCCAGAGGGTTATAACGTGTATCATACATTGGTGTAATACGTTTAAAGGTGTTTTTATTACAATTTAGTAATTTATCAATTTAATCAATTTAGTTTGTTTTATCAATCATTGATTTTGTAGTGAAAACAGCGCGTTTTCTTATGAGGACCAGAAAAATGTCCCTGCATCTCCTGATTTCCAGTTTTCTCCATCATTATAAAGACATTTGGTCCTCATGTACTGTGCATTAGTCTATCAGAGTACGCTTCACACTAATATAAAGAAGCCTGTCTCTCTTAAGTGGGCCTATAAGCCTTTTAATGCAGAAGTAATGTTTAAATCAAGTGAACGGTGTTTCCCTTCTGGTGTGGAGCGGTGAATTGGTTTCAAGCAGCAATTTTTTAATACACATTCTGGACTATGAGGGTGCGGTGTGGTTCAATTCCTACCCAGTGCAGTATGTAGGAACTAGGGAGCTATTCCAGTTTCAGTTTATTTTGTATTAGTAAGCTGTGCCCTGTCTAAACATGTGGGTAGAGAGAGAGTTATTTCAATGTTTCTTTTGTCTTTAATGGTTTTCATTCTCTTTAAGAGTAATGCATTAAAATTCAATTCTGGGAGCATATTTGGGGGCATATTTAGGGTCACCACTATTTTTTCACTATATGCGGCTGCTCTTGGAACGTAACGGAGTGGAGGGAGGGGGGTTTACTGTAATCAGAATGAACTGTGTCTGCCATATGGAGAGATACTCAACTTTTTGCCGGTTATTTTCATCCAAAATAAAACATAATTTTGCCATGGTAAAGTTTATATGCCAACTTCATATGCAAATCACTGGGCCCAATCTGACACATATTAATGGCGTGGGAATAAGCTGATGAAAGCAAATATGTGCAGAAAATCAACACCTGTAAGATAACACTGATAATCTGGGAGTCAAGATCACCCACACTGAGACATTTTTCTAGGTTGAAGTGCTATGTACATAAGAACAACTGCTGTCTATATAAAGAACTGAAACGAAATCTTTCTCATTTCTTATGACGTCCCAAATATCGCAATAATGCACTAAAGTGAAAAAAAAACGGGCTTATAAACCAGTAAAACTTACATTTCTGGAGTCATTTTTAAAAAGCATTTCACCTTGTTTGTCTGCTGAAAAGAAAGGGGTTTCAAAACTAAAATGACTGGGTAGTTGTTCCTGAGGGTCATTAATACTGCCTGTAAGGTCAGTCCTGTTTTCCCATAACAGTAATAGAGTTACCCAGCAGATGGGAGTGTTGTAATATATTGTGGTGCTGCTGTATTACCATATAATATTACATGTTAATTAAGAACAATAAAAAACAATGAATTTAATAGGACCACTGGTTTAATTTATACTATTATTTACTATATATATATATATATGTGTAACTGTCTTAGGCACCTTGCTATGCAAACTGTTTGAAACCATTTAAATCAGTAGTAGATTTCCTTCTGCTGATATTTTAATAAAGTGAACAAAAGCAAGAATAAATGCAAGAAACAAGAAAGATTTTTAGGTCAACGTTTCCGCTCTAAAATTGATTTAGGTATTTTACGTTTTTTGCTCTAAAATCAGGACAAAACCCTCTACATTATCTTCTATTATGAATTAAAAATGCTTTTGCTTCTCTGTAAGAGTTTTTGTTCCCACAGTAGTGATATAACAGATAATCAGCAGGATGATAAAGTTATCTGGTGGTATTTGAAACATGGATGAAAAAATGTTCCACTTGGCCAGAGATCCTATAAAAAGCAGCCACATGTATGAAATTGTACCCATGGTGAGACCACAGCTGAACCGGTATGAAAAACCTATGAATCAGCCATTCTTCACGGTGCCATGTGACGTTCAGTGCTGGCGAACGAGTGCTGCAGGGCCTGCGAGACTTCTGAGAGGCATCCTGCCTGAATGCGGATGTGTGAAGAACGCCTTCTGAAGTTAAAGCCCTCAGGAACGTTTCTGAGCTCAGAGATAAACACAGAGGTTGCCCTGTCATGCCGTTCGATTTAATGCCACACGTGGCAGTGCTGACCGGCCTGTGTCAACAGGATGTCCATGTCAGTCAGCTGAGGGCGAAGCAGTGGCCCACTGCCCACACCTCTTCTCAGGAAGCTGCTCTTTAGCCAGATAGTCCATCTGATAAAGCACGAGCCAGACAGGAAACTGACCGCACCACAGTCTTCATTGTCTGGGACATTGGCTGGTGGGGGTGTTGAAGAAGAAGCTGAGAGGAACCTCAGCCTGTACTCTGCTTGATGAAACAGTTTTCACATATAAAATATCAAGAACAGAACTTTCACAGCATTCAATGAAAAGGCAAAAGGTGGGCCGGTTTTCTGGCCAAAGACTAAGTCTAATACTAAGCTACAAACTGGGGAACCGACTTTGTAGGTCCAAAAGTATATAAGCACCTGTTCAACCAGATTCTCTTCTAGATGGTGCAACACTGCTGAAAATATCTGAATACATTTAATCATAAGAGCTCACAGATGGTCAAGTTCCAGGGTTAGGAGACTGGGACCTCCCAAATATGCTCAGTGGAAGTTTTATTAATCCAACTCATCCCAAAGGTGTTCAGTGGAGCTTCAGTAATCCAACTCATCCCAAAGGTGTTCAGTAGAACTTCACTTATTCAACTTCACCCAAAGATGTTCAGTGAAACTTAGTGCATTAAAATCATCCCAAAATTGTTCAAGCAGGGCAGAACTCCACATCTCATTTGAATGGTTTTCAGTAGCACTTCATTACGACCAACATTTCCCAAAACTTTTCAGGGAACTCCGACTCATCACTTCTCACTCAGCCTAAAAGAGATCAGCGGATCTCAACATGCCTTTAGCTTTTACATGCCATTAGCTGACACACCTAAGGTTACCATGCCCAAATGCCAGCAACGTATCGTTGCTCCAGCCTGTCAAATTCTATTGCCAACATTTTTTTAGATTACTACTGCTGTATGTATAGACCAATTATGGGTTTGCTTTAAAGTTGCTGAATCCATTCATTAGAATTTCTATCTGGAAACACAGTGCATGTTCAAATGAATGGGATTAAAGCATGTCTATCCATTCTTACAGACATCACTACTGCACTGAAAGACACAGTTGTTTCACAACGTAAACAGTTCCAGACAGAAACTTGCCCCAGCTGGGTGCCATGGCATCACCTTATCAGTGTGCAGCACTGCAGCTGGCCCAGAGCAGAAGGCCAGACCTCCAGCTCACAGGCCAGAAACCCAGCAGAACCACCCTGATCCAGATTCATCAACACCCGAGGGATTTATACCAGCCTGGCACGCGTGCAAACATGAAGCAATCACGTTTCAAACAGCCAGGCACTGACAGTAGCAAATAATCAAACAATGGAGGTCAGTATGTTTGCTCTGCATCGCTGCTGTGTTGTGCGATGACCTTCTAAAATTTGGTGCCGAAGGCCAGAATTAAGAGAGGTGGGTGCGTATTAGGAAGTGCTGGCAATGAAAAGAACACATCTTGGCATTTCACCCATGTCCTTTTAATCCACAGTTCATCATAGTAAGGACAGACATCACATCTGCTGCCTGCGGAAGTGGACAAACGTGACCAACTCTGAAGATAAAGTGCAGCAGCGTCCAGAATCAAGCAAATGTAGAGTGCAGGGAGGTACATAATATATGTGGGGTTTTTTTCTGTTTTTTTTTCTTCCTGAAACACATTCATAAAAATACAAGTGGTGTGTGTGTGTGTGTGTGTGGTCTCATACATGAACCACAGTAGAATCAGAACTGGTGTGTACAGTAGTTCTTTGGAAACTTACCAAAGTGTGAAGCACTCATACGGAGAAAATTATAAACAATTTTTAAATATTCCCTCTAGTAAAGTCCAAACCCATTTACAGCATACTGAAAGGCACCAGAAGAGGGAAGAAAAAAAAACAAAACAACAAAAATAAAAAGGATACAAATCAGAAATACATCAGTAACACCACCCCAATGGCACAGACTGAAACAGCAGGCGTCCTATGAATGTTCATGGGCTTCCACTGTGACCTGTTTCATTTATTAATTATCTAGACGAGTTTACCTCCATGACCTCGTGCTGCGTGTGTGGATTTTGTGTTAATTTAATGCTTACCTGTAACTTGATACTCATGTTTCCTAACATGGTCCCTGACATATTAAAGAAATAAAACTCAAATAAAGCAAACTAAACTAAAGCAAATTTGAAAATAAGACAAGGAAAATAAAATCCTACTGCAAAGGAGTGCGAGAGCAGTGTGCGCAAGTCCAAACACACTCCCTGAGAACAACGGTGGCGAACACTTCTGCCTCGATGTGTCTGTATGCATGATTGTCTTCACTTTCACACAGTAAGCCTTCTGTAGGCCTGTAAGATTGACGGGCAGGTTTTTTGATATACTGTGTGTTTTCCACACTTATCCAGTAGTGTCTACGGTCGATTTGTCACATAAATGCACAATATTCACAAAATTCAACGCATGAATATGAATCTATGATATTAAAGCAGGGACTTTATAGAACTCTGGAATAGTGACTCATGTTAAATGCATATAACTGGTGCAAAGGCTCCAGGTAGGGAACCATGTGTGCAAAGCTCCAATATACTAGAGGTAAAAGTACGAATACGCACCAGGTGAGCCTAAAATGAGTAATCTATTGATAAAAAAAGATGTTCCTATGTATATATGTACACAGAAGCTCCTTCAGGTGTATTCTTAGCCAGCAGGCAGTTTGACACGGTAGATGTGGATCACTTTTGACAAACAGATGGCATGGCAATAATCTGCAAGACAAAAATTCAGCAGTGATGGTGCATCACATTTAAAATTGGCGTGGATCTACAGCCGCCCCTGCGACGCTGCAGCTGCTCTCCACAGTGCGAGGCTCAAGCTTTTGTGGATGATGCAAATTCCAGTGGATGTTGGCACAGCGTGCTAGCTTGGGGGGTGTTTGGTGAGGGGGTGCGGGAGGTTTGGCACTTTTCCACTGGCACAAGGAACCGTACTGTAACCGTGAACAAACGTTTTTCCTTTACAAATAAAGCAACCCGAACCAGAGCTGCTCGACCGCATGGCTAAAAGTGGGCCGCAGCCAAGCGGACTGCATTACTGCTTTCTGATTGGTTGAAATGTTGTCACCAAAACACACTGATGCTGTGGTGAGGCCACTGTTTATTACTGCCCGCACAAAACATAAACTCACTGTGAAGTGGATGAAGTACAAGCACGACTGTCTGTTTGGGCTGAAGATAAATTTCAGTGGAAGTTTTCTATGACACCAACAAATGTATCTAACTTTGAGAAACGTGAAGGTGATCCAGGACATTATCAATTATCTGGGTTCGGTTCTCATCACATGGATGGTGAGAAAAGGGAGCATCATATTCACGGGCTGATTATTTTTGATTACACCACAGCAAACACTTTTTTTTATATATAACTGACCTGAGATTTACTGCATTTTTCTGGGTTTGTTTCTTGGTGTTTAGTCTTTTCACCTTTTGTTCTGTCCCAGAGTTCCGTGCTTATCTCTCCCATTCACTACGGACGGGACTCAATTTTTGAAAAAATCTATTTTTTAAAGAGTAAATACTCGGCCTGTGATCAGCTGATCGATTAACGATGCACAAGAACAATACACTGGATATTACCGAACACTGACGGTGGAGCAATGCTCATATTTCGAAAGCTCTAAGATGAGAAACGGCTTCTAAGTCCGGTGGAACAAAAACAATTCTAATAAAACTAAAGAAGACGATAACAATAGTGCGACTTCTGCCGCAATCTCACTAATAAAAGAAGTCAGTAACAAAAGCGGCTCGGACAGAAAAACTCTCCGCCGGTTCGAATCCAAGGACGCAGTTTTGGGACGACCGGCCAGAAACTGTGGAGAGAATTGAGTCAGAAACTCTGCTACCAGCCTGAGATACACTGGAACATCAGAACCATCACAGTACAGTTTAGATACAGAACGGTTCCTGTAGGCCTGTGGAAAAGGGCTTTTTGTCGTTACCCCCATCAAATCCCTGAATTATCACACTCAATAGTCCATACACACATAAAAAAATAATGTGGGACGCAGTAGAAGAACAAATTTGCTTCCCAAAAGAACCTTTCAATGGATGGTTCCTAAAAGAACCGTTTTCTGTAAATGAGATGGTTGAGAATAAAGAACCAACTTTAAAGAACCTCCACATAATGTCAAGGTCCTTGGCAGAACTCTAAATAACCTTTACATTATGTCAATGTTCTTCTTAAAGCAGCTCTTCATACTTCTCATTTACATTTTTATTAGGAAACTAAAATGATTCCTTTATGGCATCAAAAAACCTTTGGTGGCACGTCTTCAGGGCGAACATCCACTTGAGGAAAGTGGAGCACTCCAGCATTTTTCAACCTAATCTCTTTCTGCTGCACTTGGTTCATACCATCAATTACCACAGACTTCAATTTTGAGGCGTTTCCTTGTATGTAATAAAAGAGCACCTGTAGACTCCAGACACACTAAATGTCAATGGGCAGGTTTTCTGTTCTGTAAATACAGGGAAACACATCAGAACTGACTGTTGCACGGATGAAGAATTTGATGGATAGGCATAATTTTTTGATCCCTATGGAAAATGTTTGGAATTCCTGTGGCAGATAAAGTTAAGGTTGAAAAGTGGAGTGTTCCTTTCAGAGCATTTTTATAAATAGATCAAGCTAAAAAGACAAAATCAGTTATTTGCACAGACCGATGGCGCTGAAAATATGGCATCAGTCCACTCTACAGTAACTGTCTGTGTGTTTGTAAACTGGTTGATTTAAAAAATATGTTCAGAAAAATCCTCAGTAGAGTAACGTGGCCGCTCTCCTGCGCTGCCAAGACGCTGTGGCACGGCAAAACGGCCGGGGCACGAGGCCGAGCGGGTGAGGGGGCAGGGAACAGATGGAGAGCATCCGTGTAGACTTTGTTTTGCATGGGCTGCAGTTCAGTAAGCTCACTCTGTGATTATTCTTCCCACTGTGGCTGGCGTCCTGGCACACCGAACGCCCCGTGTGTATGTGTGTGTGTGTGTGTGGAAGATGAGATACAGCCTCAGCACAGCCAGCGTCCTGAACCGTTGGAGTGTTTCCTGCGCTTCTTGCAGATGTAGTAAATGGGGAACGCAAACAAACCTGCAGAGACCAAAGAATCCGAGTTAGAGCCAGTAAACTTTATCGATCCTGGAGGAAACTGCATAGACACGAACACACACCAACACTAGAACAACATAAAACGCAGTAGAAAGTCTAATCTCTCCAGAAAATACTCTGTATTAATTACACTACACACTAAACACTGTAAGAGAGGTGGATATAAATGGTACAGATAAACTAAGAAATTGCAGTTAGAAATAAAGGAGATTCAGTGTTGGCAACAGCTTCATTTCTGTAGGGTTTTACAAACAAAAACAGGCTTTTATATCGCCCTAAAAGACAAAAAGCCCACAGCTAAAAGGCTTTTAGTCAATAATCCTGATTACGCAACAAGGCTGAGACAGTATGGAAATGTTCTAACATGACATGAGTGAAAAAAACACTCTTGGTATTAAGTATTACTGTGGTATTGGGATAATCTGTTATTGGTTACACGGGATTCTGCGCCGGCTCAAATTTACCATTGGCCTGATGGTCAGTCCAGCACTGTGTCAGTGCCGCTTTAACCGTCAAACATTAACGCCGTCCGGTTCTAAACGGCACTCACCGTTAAATCCGTTAGAGTAGATACATTACCAAGCTAAAGCTACAGAGGTTTTCTCCTTGCAGTGTGTGTGTGTGTGTGTGTGTGTGTGTGTGTGTGTGTGTGTGTGTGTGTGTGTGAGAGACCGGATTCTCTTTCGTTACTGCCA
>JBBPDC010052818.1:0-11328 GCA_037974485.1 Hemigrammopetersius urotaenia
CAGACAGCAAGCCTTGTGTACTCCTAGCTCCTAAATATGAAATAGTTTAACTGATCACAGCCAGAGAACCAAAACCCGCCATCAGTGATGTAGTAGGGTATAACAGTTAGTCCAATCATGGTCAGTTATATCAAGTGGATTTGATAATGCTGATGATTCCATATGTATAGCCTATTAAAATATGATTAAATGTTGTTAAATTCTTTTACTAAAATATTCTGAATGTTTTGTGATTTCTTAATATTCATCTAAATATTTGCTGTGTATAGACTAGGATATTTGTGTATATTTGCTGGACTAGACTCTGACACGGGTACCCATAACTAGGACATCAGCATCACCTGAATACGAGGTGTAAGGGTATAAAAACAACCAAAGGACAGTACAAGGATGCAAAGTATACTTAGGCCTGCCAAGTAACTGAGTGGTCTTTCTGCCATTTCTGTTTATTTTTCTTGCTGTGTTTTGATTTGCCTTGCGGATCAGTCTTGATTGCCCTGTGTTGGAGATCCTGGTTTTTGGACTTGACTGCTACTGCTTTGGAGAAGAGGAAACTCAACACAAATATGATGGTTCCCTAAATAACTTAAATACAAAACCCCTCTCTCCTGAGCAGACCAGCAGCTGAAACAAATAATGAACTTAACTCATATCCAGTGTGCTCAGGAAATATATGGCAAAAACCTGGCAGCCAAAAGCAGCCACACACAGTTACTGTCCCCACACTTGATTTTGGGTTCATATCGGTGATCTTTACAAGATACTTGTAATGATCAAAAGAAGTAACCTGTTGTAAAACATCGTCAACTGCTGGTACACCATCCAACATCGTCGGCGGCACCCCCCCGGAGGATAGTTCCACATAGGTGACAGAGTCTACCTATCATCACAGCACATCAACCTAACACAGAGTCCAAAAAACTCTCACCACGGTTCCCGTGGCCCTACAAGATCACTCACCGGATAAATCCTGTCATCTACAGGCTCCTGCTACCTGCCCACATGTTGATCCATCCCGTGTTCCACATATCTCACTGAAACCTGTCATCTTCTCTCCTCTGTTTACCCAGGATCCAGCTCCTCCGCCTCCAAGAATCATTGACAGTGGTCCTGCCTACACGGTTCGGCGGATCCTGGACTCACGACGCTGTGGCCATGGCACCCAGTATCTGGTCAATTGGGAAGGCTAAGGTCCAGAAGAATGGTCCTGGGTCCCCGTCCACTTCGTACTGGACATGACCCTCATCCAGGACTACCTTCGTGGGGTGTCCTCCCTTCCTGGTCCATCGGGTGGCCGTCCTAGAGGGGGCGGTACTGTCACACGCACCTGAGCATGTGACGTCATGAGGCACCGGAGTTGACTCACGTCAGGTATATAAACAGGAAGTAAGTGACAGTCTTCACACTGACATTGAAGTTGAACCCTTCATGCCATCGTGTCCCATCGACTCAACCCTAAATCATCTCTCTAGTACCGTGAGTATTCTGACTCCTCTGAGTCGTTTATATACCTGTCTGTGTGTGTGTTCAGAATGTGGATATTGGTGTGGACTCTAACTCCCTTCAGAGCGTTCTGAGATTAACTGCGTGGCTGCTTTCCAATTGGTCCATTTGAGTAAGGGGTGGGTCCCTCAGTGCCTCCTCTACTAGACAGCACTAGATAGGAGAAGTAGGTCACCAGAATATATGGAGACAGGGGCTCTGGGCTAGAGGTGTGTGAGAGTGAGTGTGAGTGTGTCATTAGCTGCCAGGTGTGCACGTAGCAAGCACCACGAGTAAGAGGCACCTAATTATTGTGTCCAGCCGTGTTTGAAGGTGTGTAAGTGTCGTGTGATTGGAGGAATGTGTGATTAAAACTTGGCTGAGAGTCTGCGCGTGGTCACCCAATTATACTGTGAGTCTTCATTTGTGTGCTGGGGGGACAGTGTCTGAACACCCTTTAGAAAACGTGCCTTTGTTCAGGGCTGAATACAGCCGCTGAGAAAACGTATCTCTCTGCTCTATGATGAGAAAGATCCTGTCTGAGTCTGTGGTGAGTGTGCTTGTGACTTTTTACTGAGAGAAGGTCTCGCCCAGGTGGAGATGTCCGAACTACAGAGAGTCAGCTCCTCTTGCAAGCTTAGGGGGAATAAGGAGGAGAGGAAAGCCTTCAAGAAAGAGGAGTCGGTGTTACGAGTGGCACGTGTGCTGGCTGCTTATTTCCTTCCTCTCCCTCTCTCTCTGTTTGTTTGTGTCACATTCAGGAGTGAACTAACGACTCAGTCTCACACATGGTGAGACATTCATCAAAGACTGGGGAAAAGGAAAGAGAGAGAGACTGTAAGGACTTTGTGAGAAAGCGAACCGGGTTTCCCCTCAGAGAGAAGGTCCTTTGGGGGAAAGGTGGAATCTGGCCTGGGACGAAGGAGGTTCAAAGGGGTGAAGGTCCCTCTCGTTTTGGTGAAGCTCCTACGTTTATGTGCTTGTTTTGTGTTGGACTTGTGTACTTTTTATTTTCAATAAATACAGCCTTTCTGTAACTCCAGCTGCCTGCTGCTGTGTCTTTCTCCCTCAGCCGACTTGACAATTGATATTGACCATGTAAATGTATATACATGTAATATATGTTCACAACTTCCATTGCCTCTGCTAATTTTAAGTTATGATTTCTGCCTCTATTTTTTGCCACTATAAGTTATGCAAAAAAAAGTTATACAAAACAGTTGTTATTATTATTATTTGACCACCCCTACAAAACAGGGGATGGTTGCCCACCCACACATGATGTTCTGGGCAGAACCGGTAGAAGCAGCATCAGCAGTGAACTTCACAAAGCACTCACAGAGTAACACTTGTGCTGATTCATTTGGGCTTAGAAAACATATTGTTGACCTTTACTATTTGTTTATGTTACAGACTCGAGAGGAATCATGACGTCAGCCCCAGAAACAGAAAATTCTAGCTTTGCAAACAATAACCAGACGATGACACCAACAGTCCCCAGGCATGCGATTTGCATTTTCTATGCAGTAATGAATTCATTCATCTTTATCCTGGGTGTTGCTGGAAATGGCCTGGTAATCTGGATTGCTGGGTTTAAGATAAAGATGTCTGTTAATTCTATCTGGTACTTGAGTCTGGCTGTGTCAGACTTCATTTTCTGCTCCAGTTTACCCTTGGATATCGTTTATGTGGTTAAAGATGACTGGGACTTTGGGCCCTTCTTGTGCAAGTTCTTGTACTTCAGCATGTACCTCAACTCATTCAGCAGCATCTTCCTGCTTGTCATCATCAGTGTGGACCGCTGTGTGGTCGTTATGTTTCCTGTGTGGGCTCAGAACCAGCGCAACGTGAGGAAGTCATGATTGCGTGGATCATCTCAGCAGGGCTTAGCATGCCTTCAGCTTTGATCCTAGATATTAAATATAACAAATTCACTCAAATTGCCACTTGTTTTGAAAATTACTCAAATGATCAACAGCATACTGCTTATGTGGTGTGTCGATTCATTTTTGGATTCCTTGTCCCATTTCTGATCATTGTCGTCTGTTATGCAGTAATCGTGCAAAAGATGAAGAGCAACCGTTTGGTGAGGTCCAAAAAGCCACTCAAAATCATGACAGTGGTAATTGCTGCATTCTTGATCTGCTGGCTGCCTTATAACACTTTTATTCTGCTAGAAGTAAACATGAATAATAACAGCATTTTCGTAACAGTATTTTTAGTTGCCTTTGTTCTTGCCAATGCCAACAGCTGTATAAATCCATTTCTTTATGCTTTCATGGGGAAGGACTTTAAGTACGAATGTCATGCGCTTCTTTCAAAGATTGAAAATGCCATAGAGGAGCCGGAGAGCCACTTCAGATCACATGGCACAGCAACTAACACCTCTGGGGAAAATATGGCTTCAACTACTGTTAAGGAAGAATTAACAACTGCATTGTAAAAAAATAATTATTAATGTTCAATACAGCTTGTTACAACTTTAAATATTCACTGCAGTTTGTGTTTATTTTTTTACTCATCTGAATTTTAAACCTAAAACTTATTGTAAAGATTATGGGCTTCTGGCTGAATAATGTTTGGAACAGACTGAGGAAAGAGATTCCAGTGATTATTTCTGTACAACTGTCTTTACCCAGTATTAATAATATACTGAAAATAAACAGTATGCAGCTGGAGCCTATCCCAGCTGCAATGACCGAAGGCGGGGTACACCCTGTACGGTCGCCAGCACGCAAGCCTACGGGTAATTTAGAGTGTTCAATTCCCCAAAGCACCGGAGTCCCTGGAGGAAACCCATGCGGTCACGGGGAGAACATGCAAACTCCACACAGAAAGACCCTGCGCCCAACCCGGGACTCGAACCCAGGACCTTCTCATTGTGAGGCAACAGCGCTAATCCCTGCACCACCGTGGCTGGATAATGTATGGAACAGACTGAGGAAAGAGATTCCAGTGATTATTTCTGTCTTTACCCAGTATTAATAATTTACTGAAAATAAACAGTAACAATTAGCTGTTAATATGATTGGCACAAAACTCTTGCAAGACACATAAAACATGTTAACCTCAGCAAGATCTGAAGAAAATTACACTGTGCAATAAGCTAGCTAATATGATCACGGCATAATAGAAAGGACTTTTTGAACATGAAAAATAGTCAGCGCCTGCTCATTTTCGGATGTTTATAGAGGCATTTCAAGAAACAGTTATTGCGCTCAGGTAGCATCGTACATCCATGGATCTATAGTCTTTGAGTCATTAACAAGAGCACAGGTTGCCATCTCTAAACTGAAGACGGCCAAAAAGGTACACAACTCAAAAGGGTGAATGACTAAGAAAATTGCTTATGCAAAAATAAATTACAGATAACTGGGGTTCCTGAGAACATCAAAACTTGTATAGATATGGTCACACTCAATTAAAATTTTCAGAAAGTGATGAATATTGTATAACCACAGCTACAATACTGCTACTTTCAACTAGCTTTAAGATTCAGGTCTATATCATTTGCATTCTCATATTTGGGGTTAAGCTAACAATGGTGCACATTCACTGTCCCACTTTGAGTTTAATACTATATGACAAAATATAATATACTAAATATATTTTTCTGCATATAAGTATTAGCACAATATGTCATTACTGTAGATAAACATTATAGTGTAGGTGAGGTAAATGTAAATGTTAACAAAATGTCAATTTTACACCTATTATAAAATTGTATTGTATTGTATTTCTATTACTTTTCATAATTTTGTTTCATGTTTCAAATTGTTAATGATTAAACAATGCAATAAAATGAATGGAGAACATGCAATACATGTGTGTGTGACAAGGAGGCACTCCAAAGATCAACAAAGAAACAGAGACCATAACTTTAAGAAGGACTGGCTCTAACCTGCAGTATTATCTGTCATTTTGATCTTTTGTTTATTTATGCTTGCATTTGTCTTTGTAACATGAACCTTTATCATACCATAATGTATGCTTACCATAATGATTATTAAGAAATTTAAAAAAATATATTATGTTGACTTTTTGTTTGGAATCATGATCCATGCAGCCGTTGTCACAGGGGCTGTGGGGAAGGACACAGCAGTAGGCAGTATGCTTTTCCAGAAAGGACTTCTTTATTTAGAAATGAAAGTTCAGGCTCACAAAAACAAACACAAATGAAGAAGTCGAAGCCTCGCTTTTCCTCGGAGGACCTTCACTCCACAACACTGACTCACGAACACTCAGGAAGACGTAGTGATGCTTTCTCTTGGAGGAACTTCTCTCCACGACACTGGCTCACAAACACACAGGAAGATGCAGCTTCGCTTTCTCTTGAACAAATTCCCTCCAGCCTCTTGCTGTTGTTACTGGGGTTTCATTTGGGGTGTAACTGGGTGACCATGCACTGGCTCTCTGGTTCAGCTGGGCTATAAACAAACACACAACCAATCATACCACACAGACAATTCACTTACACTCCCTCGCCTCCCAGTGCCTGCTTATCCTACAATTACCTTCACCTGGGTTGCTCAGTACCTAATGACCACACACACACAAACACACAAATAGTGGCCTCTAGCAGCCTCTGGAGTCACTAATCACAATTTTTGACACATTTATTAACTAACATGAGACACTAACATTGCTAGGGTTATCTATCTCTGACCAGCAAACTTCATAAAATATGAGAACAGCCCAATCTCCCAAGGACAGTTTAGCAGTATGCTCACCCTTGCACCACAGTTCATTAAATGAGAGAAAAAAATTTTCTTATCCGCTGGTCCTGGAGATGGAGCGGAGTCTCGGGCGTCAATCTTGGGGCCAAAGAAATGAAAGGAATTGTCAGGCCTTGGTTCTTGAGATTCGAGGTCAGAGAACATGAGGAGAAGTCTTTGGGGCCTTGGAGATCCATTGGAGTCGGCAGTGGCGTGGTGATGCTGAAAGACAGATGATGCTGTCTGTCTTCCTGGTAGCTCTCTCAGAGAATTGGTCAACTGTCTGTCCTTTTATGCTGGCCGGGGTTGATTTCGCAACCCCCCCCTCCCCGTTTGGTTGGTGGCCAATCAGAGACACCCATCTCCCCCATTTCAGGGGGTCATTTGGTGGAGCCTTTTTGATGAGAAGAAAAGTTCATAACTCTGGAACAGTTCATGGCTGAATATTTAGACTATATTTAGAATATTTAGTCATTTTGATTTGGCAGCGATTAGAGGTTCACTCATACATTAAACATGCTATACTTGCAACAACATTTCACAAATTTTGGCTTAATTTACAAACACAATCTAAGTGTAACCATAGTTATTCGAACCAAACCTCCAAATGCCTGAATATAATGTTGTTACAATTTCCTTGAGCAATCAAGCGATTCTCATCCTGATATATGTTCAGAAATTCAGTTTTTCTAGTTAAAATCAATTAAATATCTGTGCCTCTTTGTTCTCTCGCTGGTCCTTCGGCTCTCGCCTTGAAGCATGGCTTCTCTTCAAAATCAGAACGCATCTGGTATTCCAAGGCCACAATTTTAAGGGAAAAGACTAGCATAGTCATGGTCGGCCCTTCACACTGAATGAAATGAAATCAGACATGACAAGGATATTTTAATGCAAAAGAAGCATATAGAGTTTCCTTAGTCGGGCACAAACTAACCACCATTGGGAATGCAAGTATTAACCTTGGGGTTACACCAGATAAACCTATACATAAACACATCTACGATAATTCAAATAATGGGAGGCAGAAATGCGTCTTTTCTCTAATGAACTTTGCAGGAATGTCTTTGTATTTCCTCTTGAGGCATTCAGCACGTGTGTATGTGACAGTGGAGCTGGAAAGTCTGAAAGTTTTAGAGGTTTATGACAGAGGAACCAGGAGACTGCTCTCTGATCTATGATCATTTGGTGACTGCAAGGGTCTCTGAGCTGTGATTCATTGGGAAAGGTGCGAAAGAGGTGTTATCTCTGTTTGTTTATCCTTCAGACCCCACTTTTTTCTGTCCTTTTAAGGTAAAGGTATGGGCTCAGTGGAAATGAAGGAAAGTGGGGGAATGGGGAAGAGGGTGCGAGATTCTTGGTGATCCTTTTTGCCTGGATAGGAGTGGTGAGACATAGAGGAGCAGAGCCGGGCAGAGAGACAAAACGAGTGGAACTCTGCGCACTCTAGCCAGCCCAAAGAGATGGGCGACGGACAGCAACAGAGTGTGAGGGTTCAACAGCTGGCAATGAAGAGGAGAAGACGCTTGGTCACAATGGTCGGAGAACAAATGAGTTACAGTCAAAACAGAAAGATAACCACACCAATAAGAGACCTGACATTATATACATTTGTGCATCTATTTTTCAGTAAAGGATTTCCACTCAGTGATTGCTTTCTTATATGAGCCTGTGGCATCTCAATCATGGATGGCATTGCCTAGAACCTTTGTCTGAATGACTAAGAAAAGGGATGTAATACATTTTGGGTATGTCAGGTGCAAAGTGTAGTAGTATTGTCACGATTGTGTCCTGCTTGCGGTGATAAGAGGAGGAAGGATGAGAGTAGGTTTCCATAACAGATTAACAACTACAAAAAGACAAACAGAAAATAGGCACTGTGGCCAAACCTAAGGGAATGGACAGGAACACAAAAGGAGGTAATGTGAGGGTATGCTGGTGTGTTGACCAAGGCAGAGAGACGACTATAAATACATGGGGGAATAAACAGAGGACCAATAGGGAAACAGGTAACTAATGAGGGAAACTTATACAGGTGCAAGAAGTGAACAAACGGTGATTATCTACAGGTGGTGAGGGGAATCAACCAGGTAGGAGAACCTGAACATTGATCCACAGGAACCGAGGCTTGTGTCCCACCCAGCGCTACAGACAAACAGGCCGGTTCAGAGTTCGGCCCTGGATTCTGGAAAGCCTGTGCGGAGTCCGGTCCTAGAGTATGGGCGGCTGATGCGAAGTCCGGCCCTAGAATCTGGACGGCTGATGCAAAGTCCGGCCCTAGAGTCTGGACGGCCGGCTTGGGGTCCGGCCCTGGCGGCAGAGCGCCCGGCGTGGGAGACGATGCTGGAGGCGGAGCGTCCGACATGGAAGCTAACGCTGGAGGCGGAGCGTCCGACGTGGAAGCCGACGCTGGAGGTTGAGTCTCCGACGTGAAAGCCGACGTTGAAGCCGGAGCGTCTGGTGTGGAGACCGACACTGGAGGTGAGGGGACAGAAGTCTTGGTAGTTTGTGAGGCGATGGAAACAGCGAATAGGTCTGAGTCAGTTAATGAAAAAAACAGTCTGGTCTTACGGACTGGGTAGGTTGGTGGGGAGACAGGAGTATCGTCAGAAATTAAGTCAGTCAGATGGAAAAATGGTGCATCATCAGGGTCAGAGTCAATCGGTAAGGAGACAGGTACGACATCAGTGTCGGTCGTTGAAGGAACTGGAACAGCATCATGGTTGAAGTCAGTGAATGAAACAGAAGTGGGGTAGAAGTAGGACTGTCCGATGTAGAGACCGGTTGGGTACTAACAACAGCCATTGGCAGTGGCCTTTAGTGGTGAGGTCCGAGCAATGGCCTTTGGTGGCGAGGTCCGAGCAGCGGCCTTCAGTGGTGAGGTCCGAGAGGCCTTCGGTAGGGAGGTCCGAGCAGCGGCCTTCGGTGGTGAGGTCCAAAGCAGTGGCCTTCGGTGGTGGCCGAGCCGATACTGGATAAGTGGCTGATTGATTTGGAACCTTGATGGCTGCGGCTAGACAGGCTGGCACAGCTGAAAGGCCATCTTGACTGTCTGGAACAACTGCTGAGGAGTATTGACTGGCTGGAAGTGGTGAAAAGGCGGCTTGACTGACTGGAACAGCTGACAAGGCGGCTTGACTGACTGGAACTGTATAGAGACCAGTAGGACTAGAATGAGTAGAACTAAAATGTGTGGAATGGCTGATAACTGAACTAGGCTGAGGTGTGGGTAGTGGTACGGAAAGGACCTGAGTAGGCTGTGTGGTTCTGAGCAAAAAGGGGTCGAGTTGAAAGGCATTGAACTGATTGGTAGGAAGCTGATGTGGGTTGAATTGTCTAGGAACATAATGAATAAGGCTGAACTGAGAAGGTTTAGACGGAACATGGTCGTTTGGCACTAATCTGGTCTGGAAGGGCTGGAACTGATCTGAATAGTCTGGTTAGGAAGGGTTAAATAGGGGAGAGCTACACTGAGTGGGAGTACATGGAGTAGAGCTAGACGCTAAAGTAGTGGTTTGTGTAAAATGACTGACTGAGATTGTCTTGAGTAAAGCAGGACTGCATGAGTTGGGACGGGCTGAAACTGGACTGGTTCTGCGTTGATTGTATGGGATCGAGTCGGTTCGAAGGAGAGGATGAAGACTCGGAATTCGGCAAGGATGAAAAGAAAGCGGAATCTGTTGACAAAGGGGGGAGAAGTGAAGTCGGAGGTGTTGAATGACAGTCGTAACGAACTGGAGTCTCCGCCGGGGAGGAGGGGCTCGACCTGTTCACCCTCCCTCTCTTCCTTCTCCTTCTCTGGGTTCGGGTTTTTTTCCATGACGCAGGTTCCTCTAGGATGAGGTCCTTTATGGCCACTCTTACTGGGGGATCCTCAGTAAGGAGAAGACTATTTAAATACCCCTGGAAGTCGAAGGGTCCTACTCCACGCCAAGTGTTCTCACCCCATTCGCCATTTAAATCGTCCTGTCATCACCTAGCTGACGGGACAATAGTGAGGTCGGGTTATGAAGAGAGGTGGAGTAGTCCGCTGTATTTTTTTTCGACGCCAGCATTCTGTCACGCATAGCTGACACAATTACAGGATTAGTTCAAGCAGGTGTGTTAGAACCGTCCGAGTCGGCATGGAACACACCTATATTACCTGTTGAGAAACACGGCATGGGGAAATACCGCATGGCACATGACTTGCGCGTGATTAATGATTTGGTTTCGACAAATACTGTGCCTGTCCCTAATCCATACACAGCTCTGACGAGCCTCTCCCAGCACAAAAATGGTTCACGTGTATTGATCTGGCGAACGTGTTTTTCTGTTTACCACTGACTGAACATTGTCGTGATGTGTTTTCATTTACTTATAGGGGTCAAGAATGGCGCTATACACGCCTGCCACAAGGGTTCGCCCTGTCTCCAGGCATTTTTAATCAGATTCTAAAAAATGTGTTACAAAACTGCACGCTGCCGGACGGGTGTACTTTGATCCAGTACAATGATGACCTATTGCTCACTGCACCCACAGCGGACCAGTGCTTTATGTCCACTATGGCAGTGCTGCGCACGCTGGCGAGACATAGGTTTAAAGTTAGTAAGGAAAAATTGCAACTTGTCCGAACTGAGGTTCAGTTTTTGGGCAGGATTGTGTCAGCTCGGGGCACAGGCTTGCTGGCAAAACAGCGCACGGATATTTTATCACATCCAAAACCGTTCACTGTTAAGGATATGTTATCATTTTTGGGCCTAATAGGCTACAGTAGGAACTACATTCCAAACTTTAGTGGTCAAAGGAAACCTTTGCGTGTGTTGGTCACGTCGTGCGGCATGCGTAATCTATCTGGCCGGCTGGCCTGGACGATCAAAGCAGAACAAGCGTTTATTGACATTAAGCAGAGGCTGGCACGAGCAGCAGATTTGGCTGCCCCAGATTACACGGCTTCCTTTTTCTTGGGTGTTTCTGAAACAGATGAGGTGGTTAACGCAGATCTGTTTCAAAAAAAAGGGGGAAATAGAGTCGTGTTAGTGTACCTGAGTATACCACTGGACAATATGGAAAAACTGCATCACACGTGCACACGACACGCAGCAGGTGTAGCGAAAGCAATCACAAAAACAGCACATATAGTACAAAGCCACCC
>JBBPDC010052883.1:0-11326 GCA_037974485.1 Hemigrammopetersius urotaenia
ATAACTAAGGGTCTTCAGCTGAATGCTGGTAAAATAAACAAAACAAACAGAAAGCCAAGAACAGAGAACCAAAAACACGGCATGGCACGGCTGCTACAGCCCTAGCCGTGACAATCCTGTATTGTACAGTTTACACAGAGCTGCTGCAGTGCTAGAATGTAAATACTGTTATATCTGTTGTACAGTTGTGACGACTGTATTGTAATTCATATATGGGCGTTTTCTTTGGTATTTGCTGTCTTTCCTTTTGTATAAGTAGGATAAATACCGTAATAATTTAATGTATTTTTTATTGATAAAAGTAATCACTAATCATTTTTTAAAGGTTAATATTTTACTGTTCATCCAGCGGCAAGTTACAGTCTGTTTTCCTATGTTATGTATATAAGTCCTGTCTATTCACTGTTGTCAGATGTGGGAACATACCATCACCGTCCCTCCTTTGTGATCCTGTATCTATATTAGTTTATCTTTACTTTGTTCCTTGTAAAGGTAGTAAATAAAACCCTACCTTTTTCACTATGGAAGTTTACACTCGCACCTCCTTTCATTCTCAGCTCAGACAGGACACTTACGTGACAGAATGTTCCCACCCCAAGAAAACAGTTGACTTCCAGCTCAATTTTTGCAGCACCAACGAGGATGATCTGGCCTACGAGTGGGGTAAACCGAGCAGAAGAAGTGTCTGTAACTTCGACATGCGAGGATACATCGCGAGTCACTCTGTCCATGATTCCTCTGAAGGGTTCAACAGACCCCCAGGGATTCCTTATGGTTTCAACTCTGACGAAGAGGAATTTATGCCCGAGTACGACGGACCCGTCCAACATCCGGTGTATTTAAGCTCGGACGAAGACGAGTACACCTACTGTTGGAGTGGGCGAATGGGGGATCCCCCACTATGAGTGGCCTGGAAAGACCTCCTTGCGACACAAACCGCGTCACAAGGGAGAACCCAAACCCGGAGAAGAAGAAGGAGAAGAGGAAAAGCGAACAGGGCGAGCTCCACTCCCTCGAAGGTGGACCCGGCTCGTGCAGACCGTCATTCACCACCTCCAGGTTCCACTTTCTTAGCTTCGTCCTCGGCTTCCACTCCTCTCTCCGTGTCTTTGGCTTCTCCTTTTCTATCCGCGTCCTCGGTTTCCCCTCTTCTCTTCGCGACCGTGGCTTCCCCTCTCCTCTCTGCTCTCCACGTCTGCCCCTTCCACTCCTCTCTCCGCGTCCGCCGCTTCCACTCCTCTCTCCACGTCCTCGGCTTCTCCTTTTCTCTCCGCGTCCTTGGCTTCTCCTTTTCTATCTGCGTCCTTTGCTTCCACTCCTCTCTCCGCGTCTTCAGCTTCTCCTTTTCTATCCGCATCCTCGGCTTCCACTCCTCTCTCCGCATCCTCGGCTTCCACTCCTCTCTCCACGTCCTCGGCTTCTCCTTTTCTATCCGCATCCTCGGATCCTACTCTTCTCTCCACGTCTTCTACTCACATTTTTCCCCCTTCAATGCCGACTTTGAATCTTTTCTCCTTTCCTAAAACTAGAAAAGAAACGACATCACCACTTTGTGATTCTCCTACGCAGCTCAATTCAACTTCTCTCACTTTCAGACAGACCCATTCGGTTTCCACTAGCCCCACACAGATCAGCTCAGCCCCACTTAGCTCTGAAAGGGTTAATTTAGCTCCTTTCAGTCCCAACCTGGTCAATACAGCTCCATTCAGCTCAATCTATTTCAATTCAAATCCACCCAGTTTAATTAACCCAGCTCCGTCCTACATAATTCAACCCGGGCAGCTCAAGTTCACTCAGCTCTGCATAGATCAGTGTAAGGTCATTCAGATACAGTCCAGCCCAGCACTCTTTCTTCTAGTTTGGTTCAATCTAGTTTATTCTCGGTCACTTCCACTTCACCCCGTTCTGCTCCAGCCAGCCAAGCCAGCTTCTCCACCGCTCCAGCGAGCCAAGCCAGCTTCTCCGCCGCTCCAGCCAGACAAGCCATCTTCTCCGCCGTTCCAGCCAGCCAAGCCACCTTCTCTGCCGTTCCAACCAGCCAAGCCACCTTCTCTGCCGTTCCAGCCAGCCAAGCCACCTTCTCTGCCGTTCCAGCCAGCCAAGCCACCGTCTCTGCCGTTCCAGCCAGCCAAGCCACCTTCTCTGATGCACCAGCCAGCCAAGTCGTCTCCTCTGATGCACCAGCCAGCCAATTCGTCTCCTCTGATGCACCAGCCAGCCAAGTCGTCTCCTCTGATGCACCTGCCAGTCAAGCCGTCTCCGCTGATGCTCCAGCCAGTCAAGCCATCTCCGCTGATGTTCCAGCCAGTCAAGCCGTCTCTGCTGATGTTCCAGCCAGTCAAGCCGTCTCCGCTGTTGTTCCAGCCAGTCAAGCCGTCTCCTCTGATGTTTCAGCCAGTCAAGCTGTCTCCCCCACTGATTCACCTAGTCATGACACAGTCTCTGCTGTTCACCGCTCTTTACCAGTGGGTCCTTTCTGCCTCTCACCACCGACGGCTGCTGCACACACCCCTCCGACGGCTGCCGCATGCACCCCGCCGATGGCTGACGCAGGCACCCCACCTACCGCCGCACGCACCCCACCGACAGCTGTTGCGCGTATCCCATCTCTACTGACTCCTGAATTAGCACCAGACCATGCTCTGGACGCCATACCTCCAGCGCCGGTTTCCATGTCGGGCACTTCTTTATCCGCATCTACATCCAAGTCGGATGCCTCATCTCCAGCGCCAGCTTCCAAGCTGGGCGCTTCACTTCCAGCATCGACCTTCCAGTCAGACGCCTCGTCTCTGGCGCCTGCCTCCGGGCAGGGTGCTTCAACTCCAGTGTCGACCTTCCAGTCGGACGCCTCATCTCCGGCGCCAGTCTCCAAGCTGGGCGCTCCAACTCCAGCGTCGACCTTCCAGTCGGACGCCTCATCTCCGGTGCCAGCCTCCAAGCTGGGCACTCCAACTCCAGCGTCGACCCTCCAGTCGGACGCCTCATCTCCGGCGCCCGCCTCCAAGCTGGACGCTGCTCCAGCACCAACTATAGAACCAGACGCCAGGTCGACCGTCCAGAGCTCCCCACCGGACTCCAGACCGGTCCTCCTGTCTCCAGAGCCAGGCTCCGAACCGGCCATCCAGGCTTCCGTGCCCGTCTCCTGAGGCAGGTCTTGTACTGGCAATCCAGACTTCAGGACCGGACTCAGAACCGGCCTGTTGGACCACAGGATTGGGTAGAACTCTAGCCTTGATTGCGGTGAGGCGATGCAGAGGTTGAATTTCGTGCTGTTCACACTGTGTGCTGTGGTGTGTTCACGTATGACAAATGGTCACTTTCACTTCACTTCAATGGGTCTCCTCTGTACAGCGCAAGGATGAACTGTATCGATAAAGTCGTCGTTGTTTGAGAGACTATTTCCAAGAGGTTACTTGTTTGACCTTTGTAACTGAATAGACAGATATTAGTAGACACCGCATTCTCTGTGTTCCCAGTTGACACAACATGTCTGTCACAATATGTCTGAACTCCCTCGGAGCAAGGACCAACAAGACAGTTGAGGATCTATGCTAGATACTCTTTTATTAAAGGAAACAAAACAGGAACTGAAACAGGCATGTGGGCCTCCAGATAACAGGAACGTGAATAACTAGAAACGGGAAACAGGACAAAACTCAAAATGAGGTGATGGACACATAAGGAATAACTAACAGAAACAGGCTTAAGTACATAACATAATCAGGGAAAACACAAGACAGCTGTGAACCAAGGAGCACATAAACAGAAAACAGCTGAGAACAGAGGACACGGGACGAATGAACAGAACCAAAGCAAACATGTCAAAATAAAAGAACCAGAACATGAACAGAAAAACAGAGCAAGAACAACTGAAAAACAGCGGCCACTAATAGCGCATTTGCCATTTTGCGAGTGGCAAAAGTGCCATGTAAAATGATACTAGATGTCTAAAAACAATACCTTTTAAAAGATTTTGGTTAATCATTTTGAATACAATTCTTTAAATCCATTTATGCACTTATAATAGTAGTTAATGATACAAAAAACCTTTTTTAAACAGTAACCTGATCCTTGACAAAAGATATTTTACTGTATACACACTGGCTTAATAATTTCTGGGGGGGAAAAATGGACTGTGTAGTCCAATATGAGTCTCAATCCTTGAAAACAGTACAGTACACCGCAGCAATTTGTCCCAAAAAGAGTAAAAAGATATGCTCATTACCTGTTATGAAGAACATAACGTTTAATTGTTTGATCATATGTTTGCAGTGTATTAGTGAAGATAACAGAGATAATGTATTGAGTTTACCTTCAGTGGGAATAAATAAGTCTCCAGTCTGAGCTGAATTGAAGGAGACTGCTGCACTCTCACCAGTTACTGTTTCATTTATACCTATAAAAGTGAGAAAAATGTTGATTTGTTTCATCCAAAAAATATTTTTCATCTATTTTTGGCATTCAGACTGGTTTAGATACCTTTGTGTTTAAGGTCAGCTCTGGTATAAAATATATTAACTGTGCTGATTTCATTTCCATGTAGAAAAGGGGCATTGACAGTTCCTCCAGTCTGAGCTGTGGTGGTCTGAACTGGACCAGGTAGACCTGTGTTAAAATGAGAGGAGGACAGTGTTACAGAAAAGAGAGGATAAGAACAAGATATAAAGAACCACATTTTTACTGTCATAACACAATAAACCAAACCAAAGGATTCTCTGTCAGGTTTGAGGCTAATAACTACTCTATCACTGATTTTCACAAATACCAGATAAGTACTTTCTGGCGAACAGTACATTTTGTCTAAAGATACTGTAGCCATATGGAAGATACATTATAAGATCAAAATGGAATACATATAAAAAACAAATAAATAGAATAAATATTGGTAAATGTGAAACACATTTGTGTTGTTCAGTTAATGCCAAAGTGAAAATGTGTGGAATGTTCAGTTTGTATATTTCCAGGCAGTGTTTTTGTATTAATTCATTTTTGGTTTAGTAAATGTGTCACGGTTGCCTCACCCTCCCCCCGTAGATTTTCGTTATAGTTTATTTCTTTTGTCACGTCCCCAGTATTCTGTTCTCTTTTTACTTTCGTTCCTGTCTCCGTGTCTGTCCCCATTTCCAGCTTTCCCATATCCCAATCCACCTCCATTCCTCCCTTCCTCCCTTCCTTCCTATCACCCTCTCTCCCCTTTGAGTCCCCACGCTTCATTTGTATCACGTCCCATCATTATGAGTTTCACCTGTTCCTAGTTTATGTTCAGCATTTAAATCCCATCCTGACCCTTGTCCCGTGAGTCTGTATTTGTCTTTCTTTGGTGTTGTGTGTGTGTGCTGCTCTGTTCCATGCCCTGATTGTTCCATGTATTAATGCTGTTCTTTTCTTGTGTTTTTTTTTGCAGGCTCGTGCTTCAACCGTGTGCTGAATGTCATTCTGCGCGTTGATAGCACTGGATTCTGATTACCTCGTTGTTCCTCTTGCTTGTATGCGAGGGAGGTCCTCCTTTTGTTTGTTCTTACTTTTCTAGAGAAGCATGAGTCTTGCCGTTTGAGTTTCCTTTCCTGTTTGTTTTGAGTTGTGATTCTGGGCTTGTTTATTTTGCTGTGTTCCTGTGTTCTATATTTTGTGTCTTTGAATTAAACCATTAACCTGTATTGCCTTAGCGTCTTCCCCTTCCGTACAACTCACCATGACAGAATACAGACTCCAACCTCCCCCCGTGGACGCCTCGGCAATACCACTGCCTGAAGACCAGGCACCCCCCCATCCAGCAATAGCTTCTGGAGCACCGTCAGCAGCTGGGGTTTCTCACGCAAGCTGTGCAGGAGATCCTGGAACACCTTCGGGAGCCTGCTGCTCCTCCGTCACCTCCTCCTGCACCTGAACCAGCAACCCTCCAGCCAGGAATCACACACCACTCATCTCGCCCAGAACGGTATGCTGGAGATCCCAGTGGGTGTCACAACTTTAAACTGACATGTGATCTGTACTTTGCAGAGAATCCTGGACTAACGGACGCTCAAAAGATATCGATGGTGATCCAGAGGCTGACGGGGCGGGCTCAGGACTGGACTGCTGCCACGTTCCGGGAGGGTCTAAACCCGAACATCCAAACTGACCTTGCCTGTCGTGATGCCATGGATGATGTCATCAGACTGGCTACCTCCCTGGACTTACACCTGAGAGAGAAGTCGGGAGCATCGAAGCCAGCCCGCCGATCTTTTCCTCCTCGTCAAAGCCCACAGCTTCATAGGCGACCCTCAGCCGCTGTCACCCCTGCACCTGGAGAGCCCGCCCCTGAGCCCATGCAACTGGGGGCATCTCATCAGGAACAATGTCAACAACGACAACAGGCAGGGGTATGCTTTTATTGTGGACAAGCTGGGCACTGGCGTCTCCAGTGCCCCCGACGACCCTCATCTTCTCCCCCTACTCCCCCGTCACTGAACTTAATTTTGTTAACCAATTTGTAGTTCCTGTCACGTTGTCTGTGTTTAACTCTGTTTCTTCTGTGTGTGCCCTTTTAGATTCAGGGTCGGCTGGGAACTTTATTTCTCAGTCCTTGGTTTCCTCGCTACACATCCTCACATGCCCGTTGTCCAGACCTGTCACGGTTCATGCCCTTGATGGTCACCCTGTTTGCAACGCCCCGCTTAGATCCATCACTGTTCCCGTTTCCCTCACAGTTCAGACTACCCACACCGAAATCATCACATTCATTGTCCTGCCCCAATCTCACCACCAGGTTATTTTAGGCATCCCTTGGTTACATTTACACAACCCTCACATAGACTGGCAAATGCACACTATTGTTTCTTGGTCCCCGTCCTGTCATCAGTCCTGTTCCGTTCAATAACTCCCTGTACACTCCACCTCAATAGAAAGCCCCCTGTCCAAAGCCCAGTAGAAATTTCCCCACTGTACACCTACCTAAAAGAAGTATTTTCTGTATCAAAGGCAACCCGTCTCCCTCCGCATGGACCCTGGGATTGTGTGATCGACCTGATTCCAGGAAAAAACCCTCCTCGGTCACGTATTTATCCGTTGTCCGAGCCAGAAACTCGGGCAATGGAGAAATACGTGTCTGAGACCCTGGAGCAGGGGTTTATCAGGCGATCGCGCTCCCCTGCCTCTGCCAGTTTTTTTTTTGTCGAGAAGAAGGACGGGGGTCTCCGGTCGTGTATTGACTATCGCGGGCTCAATGACATCACAGTGATGTATACCCATCCTCTGCCTTTGATCCCAGCCACAATCGAGCAACTCTTTACGAAGTTGGATCTCCGGAGCTCATACAACCTTGCACGCAATTGGGCGGGTGATGAATGGAAAACCGCGTTCAGTATGGCTTCCGGCCACTACGAATATTTGGTTATGCCTTACGGGTTGGCAAATGCCCCCTCAGTATTTCAAGGTTTTGTGAACGATGTCCTAAGGGACATGCTCAACCAGTTTGTAGTCGGCTATATCGACGACATCTTGATTTTTTCACGTACGTTTGAGGAGCATGTGGCACATGTTCAAAAAGTCCTCACCCGCCTGTTGGCACACAGATTGTATATGAAGGCCGAGAAGTGCGAGTTCCTCAAAAAGGAGGTCACATTTCATTGCCACCGCATCAGCCAGGAGGGGATCTCCATGGAGGAGGCGAAAGTAAATGCCGTAGCTGAGTGGTCAGAGCCCACAACAGTCAAAGACGTGCAACGGTTCCTGGGGTTTGCCAACTATTATCAGCGTTTCATAAAAAACTATAGCACGTCCCTCCTCCGAGGTAAACCAAAGGAAATTACTTTTTATAATGTTGCTAGAGAAGCCTTCTCAAAATTAAAACAGGCTTTCATGTCAGCCCCAATACTGCGGACGCCAGATCCCGAGAGGCAGTATACGGTGGAAGTAGATGCCTCGGAGGTAGGGATAGGGGCAGTCCTGTTGGAACATCATGGTTTCCCCAGGAAATTGTACCCCTGTGCTTTCTTCTCCAGGAAGCTGACGGAGACGGAGAGGAACTACGACGTCGGCAACCGCAAACTGCTTGCTGTGAAGGCAACGTTGGAGGAGTGACGCCACCTTCTAGAGGGGGCTCGACAGCCCTTCGTAGTCCTCACAGATCACTGCAACCTGGAGTATGTCAGAAAGGCAAAGAGGTTGAACCCAGGCAGGCACGATGGGCTCTCTTCTTTGCCAGATTCAACTTCCAGATCTCGTATAGTCTGGGGGAAGTTGAACGGCAAGGCTGACGCACTGTCGCGGCAGTTCGGGGCTGAGAAGGATGCTGGGGAGCCTGAGCCCATTCTTCCAACCCAGTTTTTCGCAGCGCCTATCCAATGGAACCTAAACGACGAAATCGCGGCGGCCCTCAAGGGGAATATGGTTCCCCCTGAGTGCCCCGCAGACAACACTTATGTCCCGGAGGTGCTGCGACAGAGGGTGGTGGAGTGGGCTCACGTGACCCCAGTGACTGGCCACCCGGGCGTTACGAGAACACTGGAAGTTGTCGCACGAAAGTACTGGGGGCCATCTCTGTCTCAGGATGTCCGCCAGACAGTGCTTTCATGCTCAGTCTGTGCCAACACGAAGAGCCCTCATGCCCTCCCAATTGGGAAATTAATGCCCCTACCGGTGCCGGATAGACTGTGGTCTCACTGAGCGGTGGACCCAGCATCAAAAGGGCGTCAACCCCCGCTCTGCCCATGGGACCAGAACGCTACAGAGAAGCCAGGAGTAGACGAGTGGTTCCGTCGGGCAGAGCGGGTGTGGGAGGACGCACACACATCCATCCAGCAGGCAGTTTGTCGGTTTAAAGACCATGCCGACCGTGGGTGGAGAGAGGTGCCTCCCATCAGGAAGGGTGATAGAGTCTGGCTCTCCACCAAAGACCTCCACCTTAACCTTCCCTGTGCTAAGTTGTCCCCTCGTTTTACCGGTCCCTTTTTAGTTCTCAAGCAAGTTAATCATGTGTCTTTTAAACTTCAGTTGCCCCCTGACCTGAAAATTCACCCTGTGTTTCATGTTTCTCTCCTTAGGTCTGTCCATCCCAGTCCCCTGCACGAGGGCGATGCGGCCGTCACACCGCCCGAGGCCCTGGACATAGACGGTACTCCAGCCCACTGAGTGCGCTCCCTGTTAGACTTGCGTCGTCGCAGAGGTGGACTGGAGTACCTGGTTCGATTGAAAGGGGTACGGACCTGAGGAGCGGAGCTGGGTTCCAGCTTGTGACATCCTCAGCCAAGAGCTGATAGATGAATTCCATCAGGCACGTCCAGATCGCCCGGCCCCGCGTCCTCGTGGCCTTCCCCCCAGTCAGCCAGTCGGATGGTGACGTGTAACAGTGAATCCCCAGGAGGGGATTGGGCCTAGAGAGGGGGGGTACTGTCACGGTCGCCTCCCCCTCCCCCCGTAGATTCCGTTCCCCGTCTCCCGAGTATTAGTTTTTCATTATAGTTTATTTCTTTTATCACGTCCCCAGTATTCTGTTCTCTTTTTACTTTCGTTCCTGTCTCCGTGTCTGTCCCCATTTCCAGTTTTCCCATATCCCAATCCACCTCCATTCCTCCCTTTCTCCCTTCATCCCTTTCACCCCTTTCTCCCCTTCGAGTCCCCACGCCTTCCACCCAGTAGCTTGCGTAGTATAGACCCAGCTCCCTCTGTCCGGGGGGGGGGACAGTGGCGTTGTCGTGCAACAAGTAGCGTTGAGTCATAGGCGGCCCCGCCATCACTTAACGTTTAACATAACATAATAAATACTCCGGCCTTGGGGTGTAGGAGAGCCTTATTGGAACTCCGCCCCATAGCTCGCGCCGCAACATTTTGGCAGGATTGGCGCACATTTAAGGGAAGAAACGTGTGGTCCAATATTTTTGTATTAATGTGTATGTTTTCATTATATTGTTTAGTTATTTAAACCTGTTCTCTTGTGTGTTTCAAGGCAAAGCAGCAGCCGGTTTTCTCTTGGAGTGTGTCGGGGTAAGGTTTGTCTCTCTAAATTCTCCTGCGTAAAGTATGGAGGAAGAATTGCAAGAGTTGAGGGATTTAATTGTCCAATTAAGAGCAGAAAATGAGAAGCTGTGGGGCCCTCTACTGCTGCTCTGCCCCTCACTAATGCTATTTCCAGTGTACCTGTAACGGAGCGACTAGTGTATGTACCCAGAGATAGAAAATGTCCTATATTTAGGGGAAAAATAGGCATCGGATTAACAGAGTGGCTTGAAGAGGTGCAGGCTTGTATGAGGTTGACTGAGTCCGATCATTTTTTTTGTTTGATCATCTGGAAGGAGAAGCTAGGGACTAGATTAAATTCCGTCCTAGGAGAGAGAGGGAGGACCCCGTTAAGGTAATTGCTATTTTACGAGAACTTTACGGTTGTACTGACTCTTATGTAGCCTTACAGCAAGCATTTTTCTCCCGACAGCAACAGGAAGGGGAGACCCTTCAGGAGTTTTCCCTCGCTTTGATGAGTCTAATGGCCTCAGTGCAGGAGCGTGCACCTGGTGACATCCCAAATGTGGAGGTCCTGTTGCGGGACCAATTCGTCGAGCATGTGTCTGATGGTGCTTTGCGCCGTGAGTTAAAACAGTACGTGCGTAGGAACCCTCCTGCGACTGTGTTAGAGGTCAGGGGTGAAGCTATTAGATGGGAGCGTGAGGGTTTACCAGTTGGTGCTCGGGGTAGAAATCAATCTGTTCCAGCCGTGTTTGGTCTACAGTGTGGAGTTAGGGGTAGCCTGTGGGTGGAAGTTGACGCGTTCCGAGGGACTGCATTAAGTGAGGTGAGGGAACTGTTAACACGTCAGCAAGAGCAGCTAAATTTGCTTACTCAGAGCGTCTCTCAACTTCAAGGTTTACGTCAGCATAGCCAGCCCACCAAGTCTGGTCCCGTTATCTGCAGGCGTTGTCAGAGGCCTGGTCATTTTGCTCGGGAGTGTCATAACCCTCCGGTTACTTTTCAAACTCAGCCTTCGTCAGGGCCCCAATGGTCTAGCTATCAGCGTCCTTCAGCACAGCGGTCGGAAAACTAACAACCGCCGAGCTGCAGAGCCACAGGTTGGGGGGTGTATTCATGGGCTCAGAGGGGACGACTTCTGGTAATTTAGGAGAAGCTGATAGGCTTATCTCGTCCTGTCCACATATAGATGTGAGTATGGGGGGATTCGAGTCTCTTGTTTGGTAGATACTGGGTCTATGGTGTCTACCATCACAGAGAGTGTTTTTAGAGCACAGTTCGAGCTATGGGGTCAAGATAGACTCAGGTCGTGCCATTGGCTACAGCTTAGGGCAGCCAACGGGTTGGCCATCCCCTATATTGGTTATTTGGAGCTAGATGTTGAGCT
>JBBPDC010052894.1:0-11326 GCA_037974485.1 Hemigrammopetersius urotaenia
TGGCTCACTGATCCACTGCAGCACATATGACGCTCCCTCTGAAGGTTCAGCCTTAAAGGGTCAGTTCTGGCTGTTGTGCATTAAATGTACTGCAGTGGAGTGGTCAGCCACGAGAGGGAGCTACTGAGACATTTTGCTGATTAAGATGAAAAGAAAATTATTTCTTCACTATAAGATTAATCACCACCAGGAGCACAATTGCACACACATTTAGTTCTATTTTCCAGTATTAACGATTTTGTGTAATTATGTTATGTTTGTGTAATAAAGCTTTGTCATGTTTCCATTCAGAACTTTCAAACAGTGTGATTTTTGACCCAAAGGGATTTTTTTGCTGCTGTTCTGACAAAATGTCTAACTTTGCTGAAACATCTTTCTGTAGAGAAAATGCACAATCTACCATTTTAAATTAAGAATTAAAAACAAAATGGCGAATAACTGTATGTACTACTTTAAGTGAACAACATAATTTCCTTTGCTATCTATTATTAGCTTTGTGTAAAAAAATACAACTAAATAAACAGAGATATATGTTCGTATGATGATCATTTTTACTATATAATGGACTTAGAAGAAGAAAATAGTTAAGAAAATTGATGATTTGAAAAGAACAGAAAGAAGAATGGATGAAACACATGCAATGTGGTGCGACCAACATGACAGTGACTGAGGCCTTAATTCTTCTGATATTTAAACACTGTAGTACCACACACTATCACTGTTTCCCACACCATAACTATGTAAACCACACAAGTATTGTTGTATGATGTACAGTGTTTTAGTGTGGTGTACAATGTTAACACTGCACACTACACCAAATGTGAAGAAATCATATTCTTTTAAATACCCTTTTTCCTTTTAAATTTTGTGAATATTTGTCTCTAAATGTATGTGCTGGAAGCTTATTCTGATGTTGCTATCTGATCATAAGAACTCCCTGTATAAATGTATAATGGAAGCATTATGTGAGGGCAGAAAACAGTAACCACCAACTAAATACAGTATTGTTTTCTGAAGAGCACAGATCAATAGATATGACTATACATTTACACTACAGTAGGATTTTTCAACAAAAAAGTCCTATGGGTCAAAAAAAAAAATCCCACAGTTGTAACACTGTAACAACTACAAAAAACTTAAATGATACAAAATGATTTATTTCAGATGCTAAAAAAAGGCTGGAACTAAATGAGTAGCTGTGCGTGATTGTGCTCCTGGTGGTGATTAATCTGAAAGGATTATTTTCTGTTGATCAGGAAAATGTGTCCGTAGCTCCCTCTAGTGGTTGACTGCTCCACTGCAGCACATTTGATGAACTACAGGCAGAACTGAACCTTCAACAATGAATCTTCAGAGGGAGTGTCAGATGTGCTGCAGTGGAGCAGTGAGCCACTAGAGGGTGCAGTGACACATCTTCATGCCTGGAAGAGAAGCAGGGAAGTGCAGGTGAGTGTTTATAGAGCCTATCTATGCTGCCAGTATGACCATACATTAGTGAAATGTCATCTTAATTACTCAGAAATCATTTCTGAATTGGCAGCAGATTTAATTTTTTTTTTAAATTAATTTCCACAGTACTAACAATACTATTACTATACAACTTTGGGTCCAAAAAGCAATATAGAAAAACATATATATTTATTTTCAACAGTGTTTGGTGACCCATAAAGACAAACAAGTGTAAGATCTGTATAAGTGCATCCAGAAAAAGAAAATACTGCCCGTTCTTTTCTGGGCAAGCTGACCTTTCTTTGGGTGGAAGGTTCAGCTCTGGCTACTTTCCATGTTATCAGCTCCACTGACCATACAGGTGCACTGTGAAAATTACATGTAGAAGTCCATCTGTTCCTCTAAGTTATCTATTAGCCCCCCTTTAACCCACCTGGGACCACCTGAGGAGCACCATTTAGAAGATATTATTTAGGTGGTGCATAGTTGTCAACCCAGTAGTGATTGTGCCTTGGTAGTGGAGTGTTCGTGTGTTTGTAAATAGAATTTATTCATCAACTGGGCACTGAAGAATCAAAGAATACGTGGGTTTCAGGAACTGGAAGCTCTAATGAGGCCCTGATTTTACGTACAAATCATCATGTTGAAGATCTACTCAGTAACAATGTGCGTGTGCGTGTCTGTAAATGACTGAGTAGGTGTGTGTGATTGGGTTGATCTAAGGCCATGAAAATGTGTCATTGGTTGACTGGTCCACTGCAGCTCTTATGATGCAGGTTCCGTTTTGGCTGTTGTGCATCAAATGTGCTGCAGTACAGCAGTCGGCCACTAGTGGGTGTGATGACACATTTTGTCCTGATTAAGATCAACAGAAAATGTTTTATTCATTTTAAGATGAGTCACCGCCAGGAGCACAATTACACACAACTACTCATTTGGTCCCAGTTTTTCTTATCATCTAAAATAGATGATAATATACAATTAAATTTTTTTTGGACATGTCATGTTTCCACTTAACAGTATTCAGAATACAATACAGTATTTATTGAAACTCCTACAGTTTTCTGCTATCACATTATGCTTTTATCATACATTTATACAGGCAGGACGTTCTCATGATCAAATTACTCCATCAGAATAAGCTTCAAGCACATATTCATAGAAAGATGCCACAGATACCAAAGATAAAGAGCAACATGTTAACATTTACATTTACAGCATTTATCAGACGCTTTTATCCAAAGCGACTTACTAACTACAGGGGACAGTCTCCCTGGAGCAACTTGGGGTTAAGGGTCTTGCTCAGGGACCCAGTGGTGGTGTGCTGAAGGTAGGATTTGAACCCATGACCTCTTGGTCTAGAGGCAAGTATCCTACCCACCACCTCCCACTGGGGTTTAAACGCCCCTTTTTTCCCCTCATGAATGTATGATGGCAGCGTAGCTTGAGAGCAAAAAATATTCTGTATTTTGTTTTGAGCATTTACCCTACAGTAGGATATTTTAACAAAAATGTCCCTTTGGGTCAAAAGCATAAAGTTTGAACATTGAGTGGAAACATGATAACTGCAATGACACAAAACCCGGATGTTTAAAAAATACTGGACCAAAATGAGTTGTGATTGTACTTCTGGTGGTAAATAATCTTACAATTAAGAAATAATATTCCGTTAATCATAATCAGAAAAATGTGCCAGTAGCTCTTCCTAGTGGCTGACCGATCCACTGTAGTACATTTGATGAACAACAGCCAGAATTAAACCTGCAAGAAAGGAAGCATCAGACGTGCTGCAATGGAGCAGTGAACCACTAGGGGGTGTAACGACACGTTTTCATGGCTGGAAGAGAAGCTTCTGTTGAAGTGCAGGTGAGTGTTTCTATAACAAACACAATGACTATAAATTACTCAGAGAGTGTGTCAGTATTGGCTGCAAATCTTTTCCGCTTCATTTCTGTATGCAAGGTACATTTCACAGATGAAGTAAGTTACCAATTAGCTTTCATTTTTTACATTGTGTATCCTACTATAAGGTAATAAATGGTGAGATTAACCTTCCTGTATAATACAAATATTTTTTATTCCTCTGGACAACAAGTAACAGAAGTGGTTTGATGATGCAAACACCATTGAAATTAAGTGTATATGTATGTTAGAGATGATTTTTCACATTTTGAGAGGAAGATTCAAAACATGCCCACCTGCGGTAAAACTCTCTGCACTTGGAAGGAAAAATAAATTTTATTTTTGTATGAGTAGAAAGTCCGGGACCTGAAAAATCTGTTTCAAGTTTTCTTTCTCCTTTTGTTTCACGTTTCTTCCTGTTCAGACGAACACTTTAAAATGTTTTATTCTACAGTTTTTTTTATTAGTGCATCTTCTGCTTCTCATTTAGAATATTTGAGGTCATTGTAACTTGTCATGAATGATGGTGGAAAGATAAAATTTCCTTTTTATATTAACAATTAAAAATAAAAAGGGTAATAACTACATGTAATACTTTACCCTTTTTAACTCCTTTATGTTCTATTGCTTATGTAACTGTGTGAAACTAAAAATACTATTATTATACAACTTTGTACAAATAGAAAAAAGCATCAAAAGTGTTTGGTGATCCTTTTTCATGCATTAAATCCCTTTTGTCACATGATACAGTTGTACAGAGGAATAAAAAAATGTTGGTTATACTCGAAGATTAATCTCACTATTTGTTACCGAACATTAAGATACATAATGTAAAAAATTAAAGCTAATTAGAAACTTACATAATTTGTAAAATGTATAGAGATGAAGCAGAAAATATTAAATCTGCAGCCAATTTGCACAATTCTGTCTTGTCTTGTTCTAATATTCTGGGCAAAACTCACATTCTCCTTGAACCACTTGCACACGTTCACTTTTGTATTGTCTATTTTCCTGTCTTTGTTTATTGTACAACAGTTAATTAAAATAGAAAAATTAAAATTTCTAAAAAAAACCCTAAACTTTAGTTTAGATTAGTATCTATGGGTAAGGACTAGCTTAGTCCTTGAAATGGAATTTCAATACCCTGTACACTGTGTATATTGTGGTATTGACAATAAATCTCTCTTGAATCTTGAATCAACTCTGAGTAATTAACATTTAATTAATGTATAGTGATAGTGGTTGTATAAAAGGGAACACTGCTTCTCTTCCATACATGAACATGTCTTTACACCCTCTAGTGGTCCACTGCTCCACTGCAGCACATCAGATGCTCCCTCTGAAGGTTCATTGTTAAAGGTCCCGTTCTGGCTGGTGCACATCAAATGTTCTGCGGTGGAGCAGTCAGCCACTAGAGGGAGCTACGTGTACATTTTCCCGATTAAGATCAACAGACTCTTCACTCTTAGATTAATCACCCCCAGTAGCACAATCACACACATATATTTGTTCCAGCCATTTTTTTTAGCATCTGTAACAAATTATTTTCTATCAATTTTAAATTCTTGCATGTGTCCAGTTTCCTCTCACCCAAAGGGACATTTTTTGTTGACACATACTGTGCTCATAATATTGTATTTAGTTGATGTTCTTACAGTTTTCTGCTGTAACATAATGCTTATATAATATACTTAGACAGGCAGGATGTTCGTATGATCGAATTACTCTATCAGAATAAGCTTGCAGCACACATTCAGTAGAGCGCTGTTGGTCCTTTTAACAACATCAGGAGGGTTTTCACACACTGCTTCAGCTTCAGACTCAGCAACTGCTGCTAAATCATCATCAGTGCACACATTATATCCTGCTTTATTAAACCTTGCATATAAGTCTTCAGGTCATTTACTCACCCTAGAGGGTTCTCTGCAGGTTCTCTCGTGTGTTATTCAATAGCTGCTGGGTGGCCTCAGCCTCAGTTTCATCAAGTGTCTCATCTTCTGCTTGCACATGAATAAACACATCAATTTTTATCACGTTTATCATATTTGTCATGACATAACAGTATCGGATGTCTCCATCAGCATCTCATTTTCTGCTTTCACATGAATGAACACCATCAGTGTTATAGTTTTGTCATGTTTATCATAATTATTCATAGCATGTTCATGTTTTATCCTCACCTGAATGTGGGCTAATGATTTTAATGCTGTCCAGCTCATCAACACCTAAGAATTTCCCCATCAGGCCCATGGTGTTATCTTAAGCAGGCATCACCTTTGGTTTCTCCTATTTATTCAATCAGTTATCGCCTACTTGTTTCAAAGTCTTCCAGTAAAATCATCAGATATTGCATCTTTCACAAAGTTTAAGTTTGGAATGACACTGTATCAGAATGTATTGCAACAAATGACATGTATAAGCAGGGACTGACAAGCAAGAATTGACACACCTTCATTAAAAACATACAGTCACAACTGAAGGAGCTGTTGCTGGGCTAATAACACTGAGGTCTTAATCTTTCTGCAGACAAAGCGGGTGGTCCTATAATAAATCTCTGGAGTGAAGAAAAGGAAAGGGCTAAAGTCACAAGCAGCTCTGCTTGATCAGAGGGATGTGTACACGCAGAATCTACTGGAATTATTTGTATCATAGTAAAGGGTTGGGGTGGAAGAAAAAAAAATACAGTGTAATATTTTTCATCATATTCTATCAATATAACTGGGTCAAATATTGATATTTATTAATTTAACATTATTTTATTTGTTGCAATAATGAGCATGTTTCAGGGGCTGTATTTCTTTTAACCCTGACTGGTGTAGATATCAGCTCCTCGTTTCTTGTACAGCCATGTGGGAAGATGCGTCATTGTGTTTAAGAAGAGAACAGATGAGGTCATGGAAACGATTAGAACTTGTGGGAAAATAATCCTAAATGGTGGTGATTGGAGTTTACTTAAATGTTTAGTGGTGTGTGATAGCAGAACTCATGATTGTGTTTAAAGTAGTTGTGGGCCGTTCTCTGCGTTAATGTGAGACTTATTGCGCGATAAAAAAATCTATTAACAAAGTTGGATTGGGGCTGGGTTAATACTACGCAAGCTATGATCACGTTCACCTTGATTTTTTTAGCGTGGATTTACTCTTTCTCTCTCTGTCTGTCTCTCTCTCTTTGGCTATCTGTCGCTCGTGACTTTTCTGGATCGCGCCCGTTTTAAACCTGTCTCGCTCTCTCTGTTGCCCTCTCTCTGTGCCCCTCTCTCTCGGTCGTGACTTTTCCAGAGCGTGCGGATCATCTCTCTCTCTCTCTTTTTCGCGCGCTCCGGAAAAGTCACGAACGAGAGACAGAGAGAGCGCGCGAAAAAGAGAGAGAGAGATGATTGTCTCTCTCTCTCGTTCTCCCTGTCTCTCTTTCTTACTCTCTCTGTCTCTCTCGTTCCTGATTATTCCGTATTTAAACCTCTGGTTTTCTAAAGACTATCCTATTTTTACGCACTCCTTACTGTGGTAGTATGCAGTTTGCCTAAGTGACAATCTATAATCATCATCATATAATCAGTCCAGATTTCATCAATTTGTCCCCATCTAGGCTTCGGTAGGCCTTCAAAATTCTCCAGAGGTAAAAGAATGAGAAAAACATTAGTCCTATTGTATTCAAAACACAGTGTAAAATAAGGACATTCTCACAGACTGAGGACATTAACAAGATGAAAACAAATGTTTGCAGTCAGGACACCAAAGGGTGGTGTCAAAAATGTCCTTTTGTGTCAAAAACCCCTTTAACAGTTGCTGAATAGAAACAGGACAACTGCAAAAATATAAAATGATATAAAATCATTTATTAGTTATACAGTTAACCTAAAAAACTGTCAAGATAACCTCTGTAACAACCAGGCTTAAAGGGAAACCTTAATCCAGCATAATTAAACATCCAAGCAGAGTGGTGTGATATGAAAAGCACCACCACCACTTAGCTCAGTCAGAATTTTTCACAGTGGCGTTGACTGAAACCAGACATCCAAACTATAAAACGCAGATTTACAAACCAAATCACAGAACACTTGGTGGAACTCCCCTTTAACAGTGAAGGATATGAGGTAGACCGTCTTATGGATGTTAAAGTAGCTTATGAAAAAAAAATATGATGCAGCAAACCATTTTACTGCCAGGCTTAAATGACACATGGTCAAAGCCATACACCACAACAGGGCACAAATCTGAGTGTAGCTTTTTGTTTCAAATATCCCATAGTGAACCAAAAAATAAACTGTGCAAATGTGCATGTTTTGTTTTCTACTTAAAACCACCCATTAACATCATAATCTGGTCAACACTGAATAAATAAACACATGCATGCCTTAAAATACTAAACCTTTCCAACCTCTCAGCTGATATTTATCTCCACCTGCAGGATGCTGAGAGGTGGTGATTTTCCAACTCTGATAGGGTATAACATTAGGAAAAACAAAACACTACCAGGTAAAACATTATCAATAACAGGTGGACAAATTAAACACCCAGTCACTGAAAACACAGCTCTAGGTCCCGCAATAGACGAGTCTGTAACACCACATAAAGCTGTCAGATTTTAAAACGTCTAGAGAATCTGGGTGTTTGTTCTAGGTGTTCTGGCTGGTGATCAGTTTCTGCATCCTCTTGATTTTGCGCTTGTTTTTGGGCATTGGCTTATCATATAGGCCATTTTTAAGCAGGTGTTCTTTGCTGTGGTGCACCTGAGCACCATGCTGCAGCTGGAAAGAACACAGTGCACGCAGCGGCCTCAGCAGAACCTGTGCACAAAAATGATGAGAAAACAAAAAAAAAAGAAGAAAGAGCCAATTAGCACTCATTTAATGATTCTCAATCAAATTAAGTATTACTGCACATTTATTGTGGCTCGGAAGAAATAAGGCCTTGATATAACTGATTTACCCAGTTGCGCCTGAAGTGTGTCAAATTACCTAAAATCATTGATCAAGAAAAGCTCTCGCCTCATAAAAACTTCCTTGTTATAAAAAGCATAACTTTGTAGAAGTAAATTTCTGTAGTGTCTGGCATCATCCCAGGATATTCTGTAACAAAGCAGCACGCGGAGCAATCCAAACTACTGTCAGTCTAACAAAGATGCATTCATGTGATTCAAGGGAATAAATCCTTTCCAGACATTTTCCGGATGTTAGTGGGCTCCAAGTGAAACTAGGATGCGAGAGTCTGTGCATCTGTGTTGTAACAGATTTACAACATCTACCTCTTGTATGGCTTGGTTTCCCTCCATAATGGACAAGGTGACAGCAGCACATTCTAGGGTGGACAGGCACATGTTGGTGGGCTGAGTACGAATCACATACTGACTGGAAGGGACACTATTTAACTGCACCTGGAAGGCAACAGCACAGATTTCATGCATATCTACATGGTTATCAAACTACATAAAAAATAAGACAAAATCTGCGTATACTGTATTCCATTTCACAAATTTCTGTAGCTATGCTGGAATTGTACTGGCATAACAGCCTGCATTTTTCGGCATATTTTAAACACTTCAGAAATGAACTAGACACATCAGTAGAAGGGAGCAGATATAGAATATGTGATAGTACACAGGTCTGGAGCTGACTTACCTGTTTAGGTAGACGGAAGAGAGTGTTTCTGAGGAACATGTCCTTGGCTTGGCTCCAAGTGCCATCTATAATAATTATATTGTGCGGCATGATAGTGAAGTCTCTATCCAACTCCTCCAGGTTTTCAGCATCAGATCCAGGATAAAGAATTAGTGTGTGTTGGTCTCTGCACACTGCAGCCAGTTCAGGATGCCTGAGATAAAGATTACTTATAAATGTGGATGAAGTGGTTAAAAACGCCACTCTATGCCAGTCATTCCAAAGGTTCTGCATAGAAACCATCACCAATGCTGGAGAGCTATATTCCCCTATAGCAATCACCAGCTTTCCAGTCCTTGACATTCGTTTGGTCAGTGCTTTTCTCCAGAAATTAAACAAGTTGTAGGCAGAAGTAATAAGCTAATTAATTGTTACAAACTAAACTGTGATGTAGGGCTGCAAAATTAATTGAATTTTAATCACGATTTTGGCTGCCACGATTAAATTAAGGTGATCGTTGGTGATTTGAATAGCAGCTCTGCTGCACATGAGATCAATCACTTTCTCAAAAAATACATCAGCCAACCACCAGGGGGCGAACGAGGGATTAGGGCTTCAGTAAGCTGCCTAAAAAAGCAGCGTGTGAGTGTGTATGCGTTCGTGTGTGAGAGAGTGTGTGTGTGCCTGTGTGCGCATGCGTGAGCGTGTGTGCCTGTGTGTGCGCGCGTGTGTGCGTGCAAGTGTGTGTGTGAGTGTGTGTCTGTGTGCCTGTGTGTGGGAGAGTGTGTGTCTGGGTGCCTGTGTGTGGGAGAGCGTGAGTCTGTGTGTGCGTCCGTGTGTGCGTGTGAGAAAGTGTGTGTGTGTGTGCATGCGCACATGTGTGAGAAAGTGTGTGTGCGTGTGAGTGTGTGTGCCTGTACGTGCGTGCGTGTGAGAGTGTTTGTGTGTGTATGTGTAATCTGTAGTCCTGTAGTTTGTTCCTTGTAATATGTGTAATATTTTTGTCAGCCCTTTATCTTAAATTTTATTATATATTTTTTTTTTTTTATTTGAGGTTTCATTTTGAACTGAAAGCCTTGTTAACTTACTGTTTGTTTAAAATAGAAAGTGACATAAAAATGTGTTTTACCTAAAATAATGAATAATTGTGATTAATAATAGTGATTTCAATATTGATCAAAAATAATCGTGATTATCATTTTGGCCATAATCATACAGCCCTACTGTGATGGCAAAATAATGAAACGAAAGGAAATATGCACTTTTTAACGGTATTAAGAAATTCAAAAACAAAATACATTTTATGGGTAGGGCCTAGTGGGTAGGATACTTGTCTCTGGACCAAGGGGTCATAGGTTCGAATACTACCTTCAACATAGCTTCACTGGGGTCCTAAGCATACATATATACATTTACCAACTGGATGCAAGTCAATTGGGCTGGCCTATGCCCTAAAACGCTGTTAGAACCACTGTACTATACAATACACAGTATGTATACAGTTCAAAACAGTTCAAAATACAGTTTCTACAGATATCTATTTAGTCATGTGGTCATTTGAACAGGTCATGTAAGGCAGCTGAGATATAAAAAATCTGATTAGAAAAATTTCGATTTTAATGGAAGTATTTAACTGTAAGATAGAGATAAATTATAGAGAAGCCAAATAAACACACAAATATATGTTTACCAGTAAAAGGGACATTGTGTTAATAAGAAAATTTGGTAATAGATTGTTAGTTGCTGAGACACATATTTACAAATCTGATCACGGAGTGATTTATTTGCTAGCCGTTAGGACACATACCTCTCTTCATTGAATCGTCGTCCAACCAGGACATTGCATTTTCCCTTAGGTAAGCAGGCTGCCAAAAGAGGAACAGTTCGCAGCACACGACTCTCCTGATGGGGAAGCACAGAGAATACTTACACAAAGAAAGAGGTGAACCCTAGTTTCAATACACACACACACATAGATTAATCAGAATCAGAAAACATTATCCATCCTGGAGGAAATTGCCACAACACAAGAACAATATAACAAAGTCAAAATAAATTCTAAATAAAAATCTGTAGAAAGAAAAAGCTCAATATGAATAATCTATGCTACATACAGAAATGCTATATATAAGTAATACAGCTGAGTGAAACACTACTGACACAAATGGTAAATTTAATCTAGATTAATCTCATTGTAATCTTGGAATTAATCTAGATTAATCTAGATTAAAATGGCTAATTTGCCAAAGGTCTGAAGCCCCCCCAAGATTATCCCAATGCCTATTTTTATAGTGTAAACCACAAATATGCCTCCAAATGTTCTCCCAGATCACTTTAATTTCATTTTTAACTCAGTTTAATACATTACCCTTAAAGAAA
>JBBPDC010052925.1:0-11325 GCA_037974485.1 Hemigrammopetersius urotaenia
CTTGGCCAAAGAAAGCTGCTATGAATTCCAGACCTTCAGCCGTCAGTCTGAAGGTCTGGCTACGCGAGACTAGGGTTTGTTTAATGTCTGATCCAATGAAATTGTCTGAATTTCCAGCACCTTAAAATGGGTACTTTTAGAGGTCAGCAAAATCAACCTTAGTCCAGCAGGACTCTCAAATTATCAGGGTTTGGGTAAATTTTCTCATGTGAAAAATGTATGAAGTAGATTGCACACTTTGAATAAAGTAGACCGCATACATGCTCACATTTTCTCATTTGGCCCTTCTCTCTCGCTCTTTTCTCCTTAAAAATGAATATATACATACTCTATTATGATATTTTAATGTGATACGCTGCTTAAAACAATTCTTAAACCAAATGTGACTAGTTTTCAACATTTTATAATCTGTAGTAACCCATTAATAAGCCACAAAGGCTCAAACTGGTTATCTTAAAGAGACACATCTGGTTTGTCTTTACTGCACTTACATTCACTTTGAAAAATAATTATCCCAAGTATTCTTCAAAACTAAGATCATAGTCAGTCCAAAGAAAGCAAAAGTTTTGGGGAATTATGACTGGGCCTCCCCAGTCTCTCCAGATCTTCCTCCCATTGAGTTTGAACAGTCTGCATGCTGGAAATGCTGATTTTTTTTGGCCAAAACCAAAAACCAATAATGGGGAAAGAGTGTTCTTGTGTTTTGTTCTTCTTAAAGTTTTTTTATTAATGTAAAGTACATTAATTTATTGCTGTATTTAACTGCTTATACACATGAAAATGACAGCACTTACCAAAGTAAATGCCTGTGCAGTAAAGTCTACACATCGGTATTTACATTCTAGCACGGCTGGAGTTCAGTGTAAACTGTACAGTATGGATATGGGTCTACCTTCACATTTTCTTTAAGGGTAATGTATTGAACTGCGTTAAAAATGAAATTAAAGTGATTTGGGAGCATATATGGGGACATTTTGGGTTTGCACTTTTTAGGCATTTTTTTAAACACAAATTCAAGTTTTTTCACTATCTGCAGGTGCTCTTGGAACGTTAAACATATATATACATATGCACTCTGCATCGTCAGCCTTTTACATCTAAGCTGATTGTGTGTGTGTGTGTGTGTGTGTGTGTGTGTGTGTGTGTGTGTGTGTGTGTGTTTCTGGCTCTGTGAGACCTGTGATGCATGTTACTGTTTAAGATTCTGCTCCTAACTGAGGACTGGGTGGGTCACAGTAAGATGCCTTGCTCTGCTTCATGTAGTTTGAAGTTGAGCTGTTCTGACTGTTGCTTACATCACCAGAGTGAAAATCTGACCAGAGAAAAAACTATTTCTGGATCCAACGGGTGCTTTAATATAGGTCAGAAATGTTCTCCTGGCGATACAGATCTTGAGGTATGAAATTTTTGACCTATCTCTTTAACACAAAATGGTTGTGGGCTGAGAGGGTGGGCTTTGGAGGAAACAGCAGCACAAACACGGCTATTTCCATGTATGATACTGTTTACCCCAGGATAAACCTGTTCTGCCTTTATTATGTGACATTAGTGTGAACCTGTTCTGAACAGAGCAAGGTGTCCCCCAAATCTTCATGGTCAGTGTAAGATTACTACCCCCCCTACACTCCCATAACATTCACCTGGCCCTTTTTCTTCATGCTTTCCAAAGGACACAAAACAATGAGACAGCCTCATCCTTCAAAAACTCCCTGAAGCGATTCCCTCTATCCATCTCTCTTGCAAACACACACACACACACACAACAACATCACACACACACACAGGACAGCACCTGTGTCTCTACAGTACATCTGCTGCCTATAAACAATTAGGAACAAGCCTTTTAACCCTTTGTGCATTTGAAAATGAGCAAAAATTCAATGGTTTATTGTTCTGATTACTGCTAGATCCAATGAAATGTGGCAACATCTTTGTAAACTAGGTCTTTTATTTTATTTACTTCAATGAGCCAATGATGAAATACAGTATCATAATACACCAGTGCCCAACAAAATTGAATCTATTCTAATAATAATCTCAGTAAACAATTCTAGCAAAGCAAAGTAGTTCAGTAAGACTGAACTTATCCTTTTATTGACTAGTTGATAATTGCTGATCTTTTCAGCATTATATTCCTCATGTACTGATGAAGTAATTAGTTGTTTTGAGTTGTCATCAGAAACGGCATCAGAGACAATATTTTTTCCTCACTATTAATGCTAGTCTAATAATGAACTGTCATGAGGTATTTTTAAATCAAAGCAATTTGACAGATCTGTAACAAACGGAAATTTTTATTTTTTATGTCACTTCTTTGGTAATAGTCTATCATGCTCAATATGACTACTTATATCAATGAAATATAGAATGTAACTCCCCTAACCATTGCTTGTGTTAATAAGTAAACTAACTGAGTTTAATTATATGTTATGATGGTCTTGTCTTCCTCAGGGATCAATAAAGTTTTCTGATTCAGATACTGATTGTTTATTATACACCATACAAAAAAAGATGGTGAGTGACAGCTGAGTTTGAGGCTATACAGCTTGGAGCTCCGAGAAATAAAAGAGGCAAAGAAACCATGTATGGCTATGAGCTCTGATCAGAATGATCATTTTACTTGTCCTCACTTCCTCCCTCCCACATCCTATGACCTTAGGATGTTCTGATAGATATTTGGACAGTCAGGGATCTCCACAGTTCTTGATCTTCTGCATCCCCGTAAAGCAGCATTTCTCAAAGTTCTTTGCCCTTGGGGCCCAGTCATGTCAGGTTTGGGGCCCGAACTGAAGCCCCATGACCTGATGCCTAGATAGATAAATAGACTGATATTATTATTATTATTATTATTATTATTATTATTATTATTATTATTATTATCTTTAGTAGCAGTAGCAGCAGTATTAGTAGTAGTTTACTACTATTATTTTATCACTAATAGTATTAGTATTAGTAGGGCTTATATAAGAACAATATTAAACAAAACCTAACAGGAGTGCTTTGGTTAAATTTGAGCTATTGCCAAATGAGCTGTAAATATACAGATATGTAGTAATTAGGCTATTATTATGATATATGTTGCAAGAAACCTACTTTTTTCCCTTTTTGTGTTTTATGTTTTTTTTACTATACTTTTGAACATTAAGCAGTGCGCAACAGTGCCCCAATAACATCCAAACACTTTAATAATAAACATATAGGCCTACCAGAGACATAGAACCTAAAACCTAGAGACTCATGACTAGCCCTAATGATGACTATACAGTCCCAGCACGAACTTGACAGGAAGGATGCACCTAACAGAACTGAAAGTGAGAACTAACCATTAACCTAAATTAAATTACAGATGGACTGGATGGAGTGGAATGGAAAGGCAAGATCGTTTTCACTGCCATCTCACTCAGCTGGGGATATTCCTCACAGCATGACAGCCAGAGTTTGGACAGAGAATTCGGAGGAATCTCGACTGTAGACCAAAATCGCACAAGAGATTCTAAAGTTTATCCTGCACCACAGATGGCAGATCACTCCTCTCTGGATTGGAGAACGGATCTTGTACCCTTTGCTTTTCTGTGAGAAGGGATTTTGAGGGAAGTATGAACTGAAATGAAGCAATGTTTCTGTAAGGTGTTCGATCAGGGAGGCACCTGTCCTAGATTCACACCCTCATCAGCCAGAGGGTTTTATGCCTCCTGTAAAACTAGCAACACCCGCCCTCATTCCAGACCCCCACCAGTGGGCCCTCAGCCACCCCCATATTAAATATGCCTTTGATGCTCCTGAGCATGTGTGTGAAAGAATACTTTGGAGTGAATGAGACAAAGATTGGGAATTCTGAACATTCTAGAATGCTGAAACAAGGGGTGGGGCGTGAAATCAAGAGGTGGAGCATGAAGTCAAGGGGGCGGGACAAGCAGTGACAGAAGCACTAAAAGCAGAGACACTGAAGGCAGACCTGATCTGACTGAATTCTGACTGCTGCAGAAGCAGTAACTCTGTCATACTTTGAGAAACCAGGTCTTAAAGGATGGTCATTGACAGGGAGGTAAGTCAAGAAATGATTCCTGTTTTCAAGCACAGATGCTGATTAGCTGTCCTATTTTCCCACAAAGAGCTGTGTCATTCCACAAACACGTTTTCCTATTACAAATAAAGGGACACGTACCCGAGCCAGACCCATATTGTCATCTGTTTGGGCTGATGATACATTGCAGTGGGAGATTTCTGATGGTGTGAGAAATATGAAGGTGAACATGGACATCGCTAACACGTTCGCTGAGTTGTGTTTCATTACATGGCTAAACAATTTTGAGAAAAAATGTCAAACTCAAAAAAAGACTATAAAAATAAAAAACAATAACAAAAGCGGTTCTGGAAAAAGCAGTTTTGGGACAATGATTGTGCTGCTAGCGCATCAGAAAGAGAAGTAGGTTTATTCTGTTATATATTACATCTAACCTGTGGTAGCACTTCTCAAATGCCTGTATCTGCCATCAGTATCTGCTGTGAGTGTCCAGCTCTCACATCCATTAACATAAGTGGAGACTTGTAAAGTGTGATCTTTACAGGAAGCGGATGTATTGTTTCTCCAGATGCTGGTAAATTTAGTCATGCCTGTCAATGCTTGTCAAATCAAGTCAAGTAGGTTTTATTATATTTCTGCCATATACAGACAATACATGGTAAAAAAATTGAAACAGCATTCCTCCAGGACCATGGCGCAACCCAAGAACGGAACAGAACAGAATACAGTAACAATACAACTAGACGATACGAGACAAGTCAAGACGACATTTGGTGCAACTCAACAACAGAGCAGAGATGTGCAAGAATGCAGAATAGAAGTTACATGTGCAAAAAGTGCAGAACAGCAATAAATATGATTGTGGAATTGTAACAGCAATACAGAATAACAATAAATGTAATTGTGCAGATTGTAGCATCATCATGGCAGAGAATCAAGGTGTGTGTGTGTGTGTGTGTGTGTGTGTTTCAGTTCCAGTTGAGGAATCTGATGGCCTGAGAGAAGAAACTGTTTTCCATTCTGGTGGTGGAGGCTCGTATGCTACGGAACCTTTTTCCAGATGTAAGAGTGTCTGAGGGGTGAGTGGGGTCACAGATGCAGTGTATGATGTAAATGTGGGAGAGAGAGACCCCAATGATCTTCTCAGCTGTTCTGACAATCCTCTGGAGGTTTTCGCAGTCCAAGATGTTGCAAGTCCCATACCAGGCTGTGGTGCAGCTACAGAGATTACTGTCTCAATGTCACACTCAATGTCTCAATGCCAGTTCTAGCTTTAATTACTTTTGAAGAGCTTTTATCATTATTACTGCAATTGTGTTAAAGCAAACATTTACAAAGATTTCCTTTGGGTTTATAAAAACAAAGGTTTTTTTTTGTTTTTTTGGGGGGATTTTGCTAACCCTTTTTGGCACATCCACAATGAAAGCTGCCCTAGATATACTGAACATTACTGTAATAATCCTTAAGTCTTAAATGGTGAATATATCAATATTTACTATGTTTAAATTACTTATTGCCTCTGCTCTACAACCAAGTAGGCCATGGTTGTCATGCAAAAACATAACATTCTCTTTGATGACACATCCACCTCTATCAAACAGAAAATAAAATGCATTATAATAATATTTGATATAGTATGTTGTATTTGAAGGCAAAAGAAACTGGATATCTGGAATGCAAAAAATAGTGATAGTTTTTTTCTGTTTACATTCTGTAAATGTGTGTAGTATATTTTTACAAGAAACAGAAAAAAAATAAAATTTAATCAAATCTGAGGTCAGAAATGAACAGCCCTGAGTGCCTTAGTCCTGACATGTATACATCTGAATAGCCACAGAGTCTGTGTATGTGTGTGTGTGTGTGTGTGTGTGTGTGTGTGTGTGTGTGTGTCCGTAAGTCTACCGGTCATGCTGGCAGATGCAGTGCAGTGGAGGGAGTCCACACTGTGCAGGCTGTGACACATTGATATACTACAGTACAGCCGCTCAGTACTGCAGCTTAGCAGGGCAGCAAGAGCTAAAAGAGCTGTGGAGACCAAACCATGAGGGAAACATTCGCTCAAACCTACATGTTAAACATGCAACAAGAAAAAATATGTTCTTAATTAAACCGCCAGCATGTCATATACAAGACATTATGCCTTAAACACTCATGCACATTATTAATTCATGGCCTGTACCACTGTAGCCTGATACGAGAGAGAGAGAGAGAGAGAGAGAGAGAGAGAGAAAGAAAAAAAAGAGAGAGAGGGAGACAGACAGAGGGAAGGAAAGAGAGAGAGAGAGGGAGACAGACAAAGGGAAGGAAAGAGAGAGAGGGAGAGGGAGACAGACAGAGAGAAGGAAAAAAGAAAAAAAAGAGAGAGAGAGAGAGAGGGAGACAGAGAGTTTTTTTACACAGTGTACATATTTACACTGTTCTAAAATGTGAACTTATTAACTGAAGAACTAATTGAAAATTTACTAAGTTGGTCTCTATGCTTTGAATTCAACAACTGGCAGAAGCAGCTTTAATCCTGCTCTGAAAGTCCAATGCGTATAAACACTAATGGAAGCTGGCATTATGCTGCTGCCATTAAAATATACAAACAGCAGTTATTTATAAAGCAATATAAACCTATGCTCATAACACATTCTCATAATTAAAACACAAAAGGTTCAACTTGTGGGAATAGCTCATGCTTTATGTTTTGTATCCAACGAGAAATCTGACCCATGAAGAAATTTCATTTTAGTAATTTTTGATCTGAGAAGAGACTGGTCTTTTTGCCATCTCAATGCAAAACATCATTAATAAACTACAATACTCTGTTCATGTGGGCAAACACTGTGTGATGAGTCAAACCAAGTCAATTTCACAGTTTGTGAATACGCAGTATAAGGTAGACTCTGAGTTGCCGCAGTGTTGTCTATGATGTCTAAGATGCATGAATCTTAAAAAGATGCTTAGGAGGCAGTGCAACAACAAAATGTAATTTATTCCCTTCTCAGTGCACAACATACATTGTGATATACACTATATGGACAATAGTATTGAGACAAAATTGTTTATTATTGTATTCAGGTGGCCCCATACTTCCAGTGAAGAGCAATCCTAATACTTCAGCAGACCAAGACATTTTGGTCAACACGTCTGGTCAACAGTGCCTGACCTCGTAAATGCTCTACAGCACAAATTCCCACAGAAACTCCAAAGTCTTGTGGAAAGCCTTCCATAAAAGAGTGGATGCTGTTATAGCTGCAAAGGGGGACCACCTCAATATTAAAGTCTATTAATGCAGACCTTGAGATTTGAATGCAGAGTCCCTGTTGGTATAATGGTCAGACCTTTATCCATATAGTGTACATTGTGGTATAGATATAAACCATATGCAGATATCACAGATTTGCTACTTGGTAAGTATTTTGAAACAGAAAGAAAAATGAACCTTTAAAGAACTTTTCAATAGATGTAGGCGGAGGGAGTTTAATACATTCAAGCACCTGGACCTTTTGTTTTAAAATGAATAGGCAGGAAATCTGGATTTAATTTAAACCACCCCTGTGTGTCACTCTTATTTGATGAGTTTCAATAAAGTGGCGCCAAATCCAAACGTCTACATTACAAAACATTCAGTTCCATACGAATATCAACATATTACATATTGAGCGTCTAGGTTTATCAAAAAGTGTCAAAGTTAAGAATCTGGGACAGAATGGCTGAATAAATTATAATAAATATAAATAATAAAAAAATTAGGTATCTGACCTAGACCTTTACATGATTTCTATCATTTGTTCAATGCTATGTGCTTATTAAATAGAACTATTTATTAACAATCCCTTAGAAAAAAAGTCCCTCATGTATAAATCCTTATAATGCGAAAACATTCACTCAGTTTTCTCACCACTGTATAGCAGCTGAAGGTGAAGTTATATGTGGCCAGCAGCTATTTCAATTATGCAAAACCCATTCCTGAAACCACTTGGAGTTCACTGGTCCCTCAATGGTAAAAAGGTTCGGAGGCCTTGGAGCAGAAAGGCTGTTCAGATAAGGTCAAACTGGCAAGACGTTATTGTCAAGTATGAAGACCATTCCAGCAAAGGAAGAATGAAACGGCCCAAATAAAATCTCTGTGACGGCTGAGTGTAACTGGCCATTGTCAGGATGGATGGTCTGTTCTCTTCCATATTCTTGACATATTCAAGGCCTTGATTGTCTAGCACTCAGAGACCCTCTCAACAGAGAGAACAACCCACTGTACGGGGTGGAGGTAGCTCAGTGGGTAGGATACTTGCCTCCGGTCTAAGGGGTCATGGGTTCGAATCCTACTTTCAGCACCACCACTGGGTCCCTGAGCAAGACCCTTAACCCTAAGTTGCTCTAGGGAGACTGTCCCCTGTAGTTAGGGAATCGAAGTCGCTTTGGATAAAAGCATCTGCTAAATGCTGTAAATGTAACCTGGCCTTTTAGAAGAGGAACCTGGTGGAGTTACACAATATGGACAAAATATCAGTGCTGCAATTTTACTGTTACATACTGCAATTGTGATGATGCTCAATATATTAAAAAGCACATTTTGCTTTTCCAGAATTAAAGAGGCTTGAAGTCTGTAAATATGGTTGCAAATGCTATCTTTAATTTACCCCATACGTACAGTCCATATATGTTTACGTTTACGGCATTTAGCAGACGCTCTTATCCAGAGCCATGTACATCAGTGCTTAAGTAGTCTACAGCTGTTAAGCTAGACCAAAAGCTATACACCTGCGTTTTAGTAAGTTACTGCCAGCTAAGTTACACACCTGTATACAAACTAGTATTTGTGATGTCACAAAACCAAAACATCTTCTTATTCTGGTGACAGTAGTTTAGCTCCACCTATTTATGCACCGTTTCAGCAACATCTTTAATGATTAAAATGAGACTTTTGTTGGACTACATGAAGACCTCATTTCACATCCATCAACTCACCTAGAGTTGTGACTGGTTACCCGGGCAGAAACACTGTGACTGGTTAGAGGCACATATTTATAGAGCAGCTTTCTGCCCTATCATGTTGTAAAGACTGGTATCATGAAAGTGACTAGCAGTCAATACATTGTGCAGCCCTACCTGATAGTAACAAAGAACAAAGGTGAAAAAGGACAGACTTACACTGGACTAGCATTACACAGGGCTCACCTTGATTACAGTAATGGTTCAGGCTGCAAGTACCCGGATGGTGCACTGAAAACGGCCAGAAAATGCAGTGCGGGACGATGGACACTATGCACACTAAACGGTAGCCATTTTGCCCACAAGGAAAAAGGGGGAAGGACTTTCAGTTTTCGAGTTGAATAACAGCAGCCAATATTTAAATGCAAGCCCAATCTGAGGCAACTGGTTCATATACATGTGAGTAACGTTAATAAAGTTATTTCACGGATGTATATTGCGGTATAACTAGCAGATATTTTGGCGGCTGGAGAATCGCAAGCAATCGCAAGCATGTTAGTCCATGACTTCCGCTAAGTGCAAAACGTTAGTGTTCCATTTAGGACTGCACTGACCCACAGCAGTGCGCACTACACACGACATTTTAGTGCACTCACGTAAGTGCGCAATTTCGGACACATCCCTAGTCTCCAGACTCTAGAGCAGTCCTTATATTCTGACTGGCCTGTAAAATGATCTGGAGGCGAGAATTTATGTGTGGCAGCCTGTCAAAACCTTTCACGCAATGAAAGTTTTCACTTTTTTTTATTTTGACATTGTTCTACAGTTATTTTCTCAATCAAAATCTTTCAAAAGTAACATTCAAACCCTCTGGACACACTACATCGTCCAATTTTGGAAAGTAAGTCCAGTTTTTGTGATGTCACAAAAAACATGCATTTACATGCTAAAACAGTTTGGCTAACCCTTCATGTTTGTTATAAAAAGCAATTAAGCCTAGATCCCTTTTTAACATTTGGGCACACTACATTTATAATAACTATAATTTACATAGAAGGCTTAAATAAACACCAACAAAAAATGGCAACAAAAATTTCTAATTGAAAATTAGTGCAACAAAACACATCAGCATAAATGGGGGTTGGGGGAAAAAATTCAAGACAAAAAAATGTAGGCTAAAGCTCTACTGATGTTGCATTATCAACAAATATCCAAGAATATTCAACAAACTCAGTAATTAAAATATTCAAAAATCTCTTTTATTACTTTTATGAACACGAAGGAAAGAAGCACAGCACGCAGGTGTCGGCTCTGCACACCAGACTCTTCAGAGACTGAAACATGAAGACTTTCACAGTTTGGAGTGTCAATTAAATCCAGGTGCAATCCAAATACATTCTCAGTTGTATTTATTAAAGAAGAGCATGCAGGCGAGCTATCAGTCTAGATAATTATGAGCACGTTGCTGAAATGATTAAAAACCTTGATATTTTCTTCATTCACTAACAAGCGAGCAAAGAAAAAGATCAAAAAATGATTTAACAAGATCTGAACACTTGCAGGCTTTGAATAGAGGCCTGCTTTGATTAACCAAAAAGGTAATAAAATTATAGACACGTATATTTTTAGCTCAAGGAGATGATTATTTAGATCATCTTTGAAGGCCTGAAAGGCCCAGAGGGTTCTCCTCTCAGTATTGGAGATAAAATTCCTTAAAACTGAGTTGGGAATGACGTGTGGTGCATCAAAGGCTAAGGAGATGTGGAGCCCCTAGAGCAGAACAAAACTCAGCTGAGGCTTCTGGGCAGTGGTAGAAAAGTTACTGTCCCACTGCAGGGGGCCGCAGATGGTTTCATGGTTTCATGGCAGATGGTTTCATAGAACCTGCATGACTCAACATCAGCTTATTTCCAAGTGTCTGGCAATGTAAATTCATTTTACCTGTTTAATGAGGATTTTACATGCACGATCAAACACGTCACATCACTCTCAGGTCCGTTAGTGCCACCAAGAGTCAAAACTTCCAGGAGGAAAATATTTGCACACCAAGCTCACAAACTACCAAAAAATACAAAAAAATTCAATTTTACACACTACAAACATTTTACATTTAGTGTAAAGGAATTTCTGGACTAACTTCTACATAAAAAATTATAACTCAGCCTCTCTCTCTTTCTGTTTCTGTGTCTCTCTCTGTCTGTCTCTCTCTCTGCCAGTGAAGTATGTATATGTGTGCATGTGTGTGTGTGTGTGTGTGTGTGTGTGTGTGTGTGTGTGTGTGTGTGTGTTGGGCTCGAATCGCATGACACATCAAAGGTCACAGCGCTGTTCCTCCCTGCTTTACTGAGTGGTCACAGCTTGATATCCCAGGGTGCACTTGGGCA
>JBBPDC010052954.1:0-11324 GCA_037974485.1 Hemigrammopetersius urotaenia
CATGCCAGCCTGTCTGTCCCGTCTCTGCCCACTCAGAGGTAAATCAGAGTGTGGGCTTCGCGGCCCGCACTCTGACACTCAGCTGTGTTTGAAGTAACAAAAAAGGACAGGAAGTAACAAAAAAGTGTTAGTTTATCATTCCATTTAGCTAAGGACCTGTGATTATATTGCAGAGCCTTTATCCTGTTGAGATCTGTAGTGAGTTTCATCTGCGTGCCAAGGAGTGTAATATAGGAAATAAGTTTATGAAGTAAGATACTACTTACCCATGGATGGTTTCAACTTTGGATCAGCTGCAAGAATAAAAGATTCACATAATTCTCAATGAACGAATGTTATTAAAGTATGGCAGCCATCTTGAATGGTCTAGCCTATTAATCAGTGATAATTCAGCTACATGACTGCTTTCGTTAACACAGGTAGTAAAGATTGGTCAAATCTAAAAGACTTTCAGTAATTCGTTAACATCCTGCAAATGTGTTGTAATCCAAGACATAAGATCCTCTGGACCACAAAGATTACTAATTAAAAAGGATATAGAATGAAAGATATGACTCAAAATATTTGTCAAAATATGCTGTGAAATAATACAGCACAATAAAGTACGCTGGGGCCAACTGAACTTATCTACTAAATATGAACATTATAAAGGAATGTGCTGTGAAAAATAAGAGTCTTACGTATACATATTAGCGCTGGAGAGTTCACCCAGTTATATTTGGTTTCCATTTGTTTGCATCTGAAGAGGTTGGACGTCCCAGCCTTCCTTACAAAGCCGTCTTTACACTGCATACGGAAATGATCAGATGAATAGTTGGCTGAGCTCGGTATCTTTGTGTTGCTTATTTTTTCAGGAGCCCCACACATCCCTGAGAAAGTAAATTGAAAACACTTCAGACACTTGTAGACATGTGCACATCTGCAGGTTCAAGATAGAGCTATTTGATTTCCATTAAGCTGATGGAAGCCGATGCTATCAGTACATAGGTCATTTAATCAGAAACACATGCCATATAAGTTCACTTTATAAATTTATAGCTATTGACTGCTACACCTTCATTCATGAGGCTTCCCCAAATACGCCAAAGAGAGTTACTCAAAAAAAGATGCGAACACTGGGACAGGTTCCTGAGTGGTCAGTAGCAAAATTTTGACAACACCCTGACTGCTATCAGCATTTCTGTAATGTAAATTCAATCCAACATAATTGGCTTTTTTAAATGGTCAGTGCTAGATTTGATCAGCGGGAGGGACAGGAGGGAAGCTCTGCTCTGTGTGTGACATCGGCAGGAAAGCATTTTTCTAGGTGCAAATTTCCAACATGTTATGAATGCTGTTGTTTTAGCTGCACCTTCAATGTAGCCTCCTAGCTCTGATGCTAATGGGATTTGCCAGACTTTCCTGTGAACATGTCATTTCAAGGTAACACTCACTATTGTTAGGAAAATACGGCTGTTTTCAACACAGTTAGCATCAGTTTTAAGCACTTCTAATTTATCTCTTTAAAAAATCCCATAGACAATGTCAGTCAAGTAGCAGCCACAGCTCTTACTGTGGGTGGCAGACACACAAGTTCAGCCGGTTCTCCCTCGCAAAACAATAGAAAAATGACGCAGGAGAAATCCATCAGAATTTTACAGGGTAGTGGTCAAGTTTATTGTGAAAGATCTACAACCCTTCAATACAGTGGAGTCCAGCTGGTTTAGCTCTGCTTGGTTAACAAATATCTAGTGCAGCATTAAAGACTTGCCAATGATCTGATCCAGTCGTCGGTAATCACACTTTGGCCTTGTCAAAGTCACTTAGGTTTGTACAGTTGCCCATAGCCCATTCTTAATGAGTTAACTGACGGAAATGCTGCGAAGTTACATGGAATAGAAAGTTTTACATTGAACATAATAAATACACACAGTCACCTTGTTTTCTTAAGTTATTATTTGAAGATATTTTTTGTAGAGAAATTTTTGTAGAAATATTTTTGTATACTTATGAACAAATTTTTTGTTTATATAAGCAGACATGCGTTTACACTTGAAGTGTAAAGAGTAGCGACGCAGCCCCCATGGAGCAGTGTGTGGGGACGGTCCCTTACTTAAGGGTACTTCACTGGTACCACTGGCAGTCCTCTGACACTTATGCCCTTCCAATGACAGGGGCGATTCCCTAACCACCAGGCTACCAGCAACCCTGTGGATGTGGAAGCGAAAGTTAACAAGAAGTCTGAATTATTGTTTCTCTTCACTGTACTGTAGATACAAGTTTAGGGGGCAGTCTGTCCAAAATTAGCATAGGACTTCACCTGGACCGAGACAAGGTTGTTTTTCACTCTTCACGGATCCTGCGAAAGGTTAATAAGACTAATGATCTTATATGACGCACTTAAGCAGCTGATCATGGGTAACCACAATCCTACGCTTGCTCATTTTTCCTCTTTTACTTAGCTTATCTAACTTCCCTTAACTCCTGCTTACATCTTTCGTTTCCTCTCTCATTACTTATCTTCTCAGCAGCTTCTTTTACCAGGGGAATTACAAAAAGCTGTAAGTTCTGCAGCACATTAATATCAGGCTCCCATTAATTCTGCTGAAAAGGCTTAGTTGTTAACCATTTAGTTCCCTAAAGAGCCTTGTGCAATGTGCAGGTTTGAAGAAACTCACTCTCCAGAATACAACACTCACTCCTCACTTAATGTAAATGTTCTTTACTGAGTGAAGCTCAAAGCTGGGCACCATTTAGAACCATTTAGAAATCTTTTCATGCAGGACAGCAATGCAGCCTGTGGTAAGGCTTCAGGAGAAGTGCAAAATATTGGGAAATCTGGGATGCCATGCCTGTGGTATCTGTATACGACATGGTTGCTTGTCTTAAGTGTTGCCTGTAATCAATCTATATGAAAAAACGAAATAAGGAGGACTCCATTATATCCCGACATTCCATGCCTGCCAGGTCGCAATGTCCTTTTCCACATTCTCTCTGCAAACAGGAGAGAATCATCCCAAAAAAACATTTCCCTCTGGGTGTGTAGGACAAGCCACACAGAGTTCATTACAAAGTCCCTAAACTACACACACAGGCACATGAGATACATTGATGGTTAATTGTTCAATGTTTCTAAAGAGAAGGTTATACATGAGTAGAGCTGGGCGATATGGCCTAGAAATAAAATCTCTATTTTCATTTTGCTGAGACCTGGATTCATCTCACTCCTCTGCGTGCCTCTGCTTTAGGTGCTGGTATAAATTTGTTGTGCTGCTTGCATTGGTTGCAACAGTTTTTAAACAGACTCTGCATCGAGGACTTGTTTGGTCTGTGTCTGACGGCACAAAACGAGCCAATTCCAGATTACTTGTGCGTCACGCATATGTATCGCCCAACTCTATACATGAGAATGACATATAGAAATGACAACAATTCTTCCGACAGACAGTTTCTCAGGGACTTTGTGGAAAACTTCTTCCTCTGCTAACCTTTAAGTTCCCTTAGCAGAATTACATATAATAGGCAGCAGATTTGGTCAGCAGTCATTCTTTGAGTGGCTTTCTCAACGAACTTTGGGCAGATGACACATTCAACAGTCAACGTAATGTCAATGGAAATCATCATGTTTTTTTCCCACAAGATATGATTGAAAGACCATATCAGCAAAGCTGAGCAATTTCAGTTTATGATACGTGGGAGTTGCATGTAAAAGAGTTAATTATTTCTGTCCAAGTGGAACATTCCATTTTTTAACACTAGTTTGCACCAACACAGAAAATCTTCTTCAGTTAATTTAATAACTTTCCATTTGGAAATGGAATATGCATGCATATGCATGTTAAGACGCTTTTGCTCTGTTTACATTTAGAGATTTTAAATGAAAAATTCAACTAGCCATAGACAAAATAATAATAATAATAATAATAATAATAATAATAATAATAATAATAATAATAATAATAATAATAATAATAATTTCAGTTAGTTTGGGTTCATGTCTGGGGTCACTAACCATATAAACTCCATTAATAGTCATTATAAAGTTTTACTGAGTAATTATGAACTGTAACTGAATCTGTTTATTTCTTTTTACACACAGCAGATTTGACTGTCTCTGGCACATCAGTGCAGAGTGTTAAACTACATCAGTGAGATGCTCTGACAGATACCTGCTGATGAGTTTTCAACCCTGTCTACTAGGCTAATGATAGAGTGACATACACAGACAGACAGGCGCACATTCATCATTTCTTAATCGCAGTTTAATTGTATGAATATTTAGTTTGTGTTTAGTCTGACCTACTTATTAAAAAGTGCATAAACAAACATTAATAATATTTAAAGCCTCATTTTTGACTAAATTAAGATCATTTTTATGTCTTTCTTTTCACTCACAGCAGATATGGCAGATATTGTTGGTCCATCTGTGCAAAGTGTTAAATAAAGACAATGAAGTCAGAGTGGAAACCACCGTACACAAAATAGCACATTACACCGGCACCTATGACAGTCTATACATTAAATATCAACGTTTAACTGTGGAAACATACACCACACACCCACTTGCAATGATAAAATTTAAACATCTGAATTAAAGATATTAACTAGGGGTGTCATACGATTAAAATAAATTAATCTAATTAATTACAAGCTCTGTCATTAATTAATCTAGCTTAATCGCACACATTGTTTTAATGAATTCTGGCTTCAACAAGAACAATGAAAGAACTAAGTCCATCTATAAGGTGCGGTTTAAGACAATGTACACACAAACACGATTGTCAGAAGCGTTTTAATGTGGGGGTGTGCTTCACTCATACTCACCCCCTAATATAATAGCTCCTGTGTTCTGATTTATGCTGCCTTGTTGAAAAAAGCTACCGTAGCACAAATGGACAGCAGTATATATAGCAGTAAAGTATATTTTATTTAAATGAAAATAGTCTGGATAGATAGAGAGATCTTAAGAGGTGCATAGATCCAGTTTATACAGTCAGGTTCTAACACTGAGAAACGCTACAGTGAGGCATGGCACAGGCTACTTCAAATGCTAACAGCTTGTGGTGATTCTGCATAGTGCTGATGTTTCCTAGCTTCAGGAGGCATTCTGCAAACTGCAGAAAAGAAGGCATTGTAGAATCAGAAATCTTTATTGATCCTAGAGGACATTGCTTATGTAATGACTGCAAATACGCATACCCCAGAGAAGCCACATACACTCACATTAGAAGAGGTTTTTAAGATATTAATCACCGTAAACCAGTGACAGGAACGCAAGATAGCACAGATAAACCAGTGTCCAACACAAGAAAGCAGTTCCACATGCGCATGTGCAGTTTAATGCATTATGTTTTCTATGATTATTTTACACCCTAACTATTGACACATTTACCATTTTATTTTAGTTTATGTTGTGGTTGATATTATTATCATTATTACTGTTATTATAATTCATCAGAGCACAGGTTTTCATCTGCCTAAATCATTGTGATGTGGTATGACTGTACTGATAAAGAACATGTTGTCTGTCTCTTCCTGTTTTTGGAATAGCTCATCACATCCTCTACTTGTCAAACCTAAATAACACAAACCTGAAGGTACACCATTCACCGGATGACAAAAAGCTTTGCAGAACCCTCAGTAGGAAGCAGGCAGATTATTCTTTGCACTTGTACTATTCTACACACATTTCAATCACTTCTTAGGCTCAGAGTCACTCTAACACTCCACTCTAACCCCATGACATGGAAATAAACTTCACACAACAAAAACAAGCACTGAACATATTTGATCATACCTATAACCTAAACACAGTGATAAGCCACTTGAAAGGCAGCATGGCATGCTTACTAACTGCCTACTAACTCCATGCGCTATTTGATAGGTAAACACAGATGGGATATTACCTTAAACAGCAATTGGGGTTATTAAAGCTAGTCTGGCAGCTCATACAACAGCATAAAACATTTCATCCTGTAAAGAATGGCACACACTTCACAACGCTGAACCTACTTGACAAATAAAAATCAGTATAAGGCAACTTAAGGCAGCCTTCACCATCTACAAGTTGAACAATTGTCTTTCTCCAACTACAAGTTATAAACAACTGCCTTTGTACAGTCTGGCACTGTGTAACTTTGATGATAAATACAGATAGAAAACAACAAACAAAGCACATCAAATGTGCCAGAAGCAAACGGTGGAGACAAGTAAGAAAAATTAGCTTGAGATATTTTGAGACTTGCGAGATCAGAGTGAGATCTGCTTAGGGAAACTGTCATTGTGCAAAGTATGTGCATGTACACGTTTGCAGTATAGTGTTTATTTATTATAAATGAGTGAAGATAACATTGCGAAGGGACTGTTGTAACTGTTTGGCACCAAAAGTCCAAAGGCCAAAGCAGCTGTTCTTTCAGTGAATAGTATCACCTGATAGAAAGTGAGTGGGAATAAAGTGATGACCCCTGAAAAATGATTTCATCAAAGCATTGCCATTTGCTAAATGTGTCTATTCTGATATGACTCAGTCTACTAGTCATGTAGCAACATGACAAATATTTAGTTATGAAGCATGCGTTCAAAGTCTGTATCAAAGAGCATTCGATCTGTCTTTGTACATCTGCTGATGTGCTCCTGAGATTAAATGCCTCTGCATTGACATGCCATCTGGGTGTTATTTCTCACATTTGGGAAGGCTATTAATACCACATACTGATATTAGTTAGGGATAGGTTTGTTTTTGGTCTTATGAAAGTCTGTTAGACCTCATAAAACATAAGTTTGGATTTGGCTAGCTTAGTCATGATAAGGGAAAAAAAGCAAATTGCTGAATACTCTTTATGCATTTCATTTTCTTTAGAGTAGGCCTGCATATTGCCATACCATTAGGCAGAATGCATCGACCCAATGCTGCTGCTGTTTATGCCATCAAACATGGCAGAAGCTCTCTTTAGAAAAGTAACAATAACCCATAACGAGAGATTTCACGCTGTTGGTCAGTGTAATCGTTTTGTGTAATAACAAAACATTTGCAAAACTTTCCTCCTGGTTCTGTCACAGCTCCCATTTTAACTGTCTCTTTAGAGGCACGCACGACTGGCTTCAACTCGCAATTCAGACACACACATACATGACATGCAGGACGCCTGGTAGTGTACATATCTGTCCTAAAATAGTAGGAACGAAACTTACCATGCTCCCCAGTACCACCGAAGGGTAACTCAGCTGCTATGAAAATCAACGCAATGAACGTTGATGCCCACATATCCCGTGCAACGACTGAGAGAGACTCTGTCTGCCGATAAATTGCTCATTTCAGCAAAAGCATTCAGAAGAGGCACTACGTCAGTTTCCCTTTGAGAAAAAAAACTTTCGCTTTCACTTGAACACACGTATCCGTAACGTTAGGGAAACAGAATTACAGCTCCAAGCCTCTGGTGATGTTGTTAAGCTCGGCTGGGTGCAGAAAGCATGGCAGGGAGATACACAAACAAAAGAAAGTGAAAGTAACGTTCAGAGACCACTTTTCCCTCCAAGTGAGCTAGGCTCCTCCTACCGCCATTTCAGTCCTTGTTTAATTAATCTCAGCCAGTCGTTCCTCGTTAAGTGCTGAGGCGTCAGATCCTCTTGGTGGTCTTAAAAACTAATTTTCCTTCTTCCAAGTGTAGTGAGAGGAAAGGAGTGGTCTAGCCTTGCTCACTTGTGTAACTTCTCTCTTTAGCATCCAGTTCAACGTTTGCAGTGTTTCTGTAAAAGAGAACCAAACATAACATTTATTAAGAGGATTTACATTTACACAGATGTCACCATATGCCATATTAATACAGAATTGAAAGTTTTAGCTTTTAAGAAGTGTAACTATATTTACAGTGTTGTCAGTGCTCCAGCTCACTCTGTCAAGTATAAAATCTCCATTTGTGAGCCAGCGCAGCCAGAAAGACAGGGCCCAGAGAGCAGTGGGTGGGGACAGCGCTTAGCAGACTTGGGGTTCGAACCCATGACTTTGTGATTGCACGAGCAATACCTTAACCACTAGGCTACCAACTGCACAGTATAACTTTGTTTTGGAGCTTCTGCCAAATGCCATAAATGAAAATGTAAACGTAAATGTAATTTGAAGTGCTCTCAGGACTGTTGAGTACCAAGAATTTTTATTTCTTGCTGTAATCTCCAGTATCACGGGGGTAATTTAATTGTTAAGTAGTGTATGTTTAGGTTCTACTTGGTATAATTAAAGTACCTGCTTAACTACTAAAGAATAAATGTTTGTTCTAGTACAAATGTGTAGTACCTGCAAGACTGTTGTGAAGTGACAATTTCTGGTTTCACTGATGCAGAATTTTCAGTGTCAGCCAGTCTGTTAAAATTAGATTTTTTCCCCCCCAAGACTTTTGTTTCCTCAGTCTTATTATACACTGGCTATTGACATTATCAGAGTGTTTTTCCATCTTTTCATGATTCATGATTTAATATGCATCTGTGTTTGCTTTTCATTTTGTTTTAGGTGGTTTCAAGAAGGTTTCAAGTATTGAAGATTATATGCACAAAGAACAAAATCAACTTTTACAAAGATTTTACAAACATATTCTGAAAAATCCACTGACAAATTCAAGTGGAAATATTTGGTTAAACTTGAGGAAGGAATTATACAGTTTATACAGTTGAAAATTTACAAACGGTAAACTAGAAATTAACTGCAATTTCATTCTACTAAATAGCTTTCACAGGGTATTTAAAAATAATATAATAATTAGTCATCACTGTAGAAATCACAAAGAATTCCCCTGCTTAGTTTCACAAAAGAAATCAAGATATTCATGGCATTACTTGGTACATTATATGGACATTTTATTGACAAGACAATGCTTCCAACTTTGTGGAGATTGAGGAAGAACCTTTTCTATGAAAGCATGTCTGTGCCCGAGTGCACAAAACAAGCTCCATAAAGACGTGGCTTGATGAATTCGGTGATTTGGTGTGGAATAACCTGACTGTCCCACACAGATCCCTGACCACAACCCTATCCAACACCTTTGGAATGAACTGGAAAGGAGCTCATAAATGCTTTATAGAATGACATACAATCCCACAGAAACTCAAATCTTGTGAAAATCCTTCTAAGTAGAGTAGAAGCTGCTATGGAGGACTAACTTCGTATCAAACACTATGTATTTGAATCCAATTCCATTAGAGTCTCTGCTAGTGTCCCAATCAACCTTAATACAACAATTGCGGTATCATCCACCTCCCGATGAAACATCTGTTAATAATCCTAACTTATCTTACACAGGGCTTTTTATATCACACACACACACACACACACACACACACACACACACACACACTGTCCAGCCCGCTGTCTCCTCACTACATAAGACTGATGCAAAGAATGAATGTTTTGAGTTACACCTCATCTAACGCGACTACAAGTGAGCCTTGAGGATCTACTCTGTGTACCCATAGATAAACCACCTGCGCTACCTTACAGTCGTTACACCGACTTATTTTAGTTACTTTTTCTCAACCTCTTCTGTGCGTGTAGCTCTAACAGAAAAAAAGTCCACATGTTCTCTGACTATATCCAAGCACAGACGAAAGCCTTTTAATAACTGTGGTAATCAAATGGGGGTTCTCCACTGACTGGCCCCGGCTCGGTTCAGTTCTACATTTTCTGCTTTTCCATCACTAAAATCTGGTTCCTCGTACCCGGTACCATTCTTGTTACCACCTAGGCTGAGGTTCCAAGCATGCTGAACCGATACTAAATGAGGACGTGTATATATTTGAGGTTACTGATTGGTGGTCGCTATTGTTACGCCAGTGTTGTTGACTGGACGTTAGCTTTAGCATTAGCGTTAGCCTAATGTTGCTTCTTCAAGCCAGTTGTCTCCATTTTTTGGTTCCAGTTCATTGTTGACGTTTCGAAAGCGTAGAAAGTATGGCACAACCTCAGATTAACCAGAAACAAAAAGGTGGTTTGTTCACTTTGCAAATGTTGGATGACAAATCACAGCAGCACTAGCAGACAGACACACCGGCACCATTCTGGATGATGGACCACGAGGACCGCCAGAAAAGACCATAAATTACAACACCATTAGTAGGGAGAGCTTTTAAGATACATTCTGTCATAGGTGCTGCTAATACATAAATTTACACTATATGGACAAAAGTATTGGGACATCGATCGGGCTAGTCCTTTGACACCCAGTGAAGGACATTATTAATGCTTCAGCAGACCGAGACATTCTGGACAGCACCATGCTTCAGCTCTGTGGACCTAGTTTGGTGAAGAACCTTTTCTATTCCAGCAGGACTGTGTCCCAGAGCACAGAGCAGCTCCATAAAGACATGCTGGAGGAGTTCAGTGTGGAAGAGCTTGACTGGCCACACAGAGCCCTGACCTCAACCCCATCCAGCACCTTTGGGATGAACTGGAACGGAGATTGTGATCCAGACCTTGTCCTCCATCCGTCTGACCTCATAAATGCTACAGAATAAATGGAGACAAATTCCCACAGAAACTCCAGAATCTTGTGGAAAGTCTTCAGAGAAGAGTGGAAGCTGTTAGAGCTGTAAAGGGGCACCAACTCTATATTAAACTCCTAGTTGGTGGTCAGGTGTCCCAATACTTTTGTCCATCTAGTGTATTGTAGTTGTAAAATGCCATTGAGAGCATTTTAGGTTACAGAAATGTATCAGAACTACACAAATCACGTACTTTCCTACAGTGTCACTATAGTTCCTTTTCGTAAGGGAACGCCTGTAATGGCCTTTATGCTGAACCCTAATCGCGCCTCTGCACCGCAAGCGCTTCGGTTTCGCCCCACCTGGACAGAGCAGCCGAGAGGCGGGGTCTGAGCATCAGCGGCGGAGAAGGGAAGCGTGTTTCATTAATAAGGCATGGCCGCTCGCAGAAAGCTGTAGCTGCTCAGATCCTCCACGGCCACCCGGAGAAAGGCATGACTTCATGGCCATATTTAAAGTGCTGGATGATGCTGAGTGTGAGGCAGGCGTGTGTGTGTGTGTGTGTGTGTGTGTGTGTGTGTGTGTGTGTGTGTGTGTGTTAGGACAGTGGAGACAACAGTGAGGCTGTAGGAAAGAGAGAGAGAGGTCTGCCAGAGACAAAGAAGCCAGTATGCACGTGTCTGCGTGTGTTTTAATGAGGATGAGCGTACTGTCCTTCAATAAAATGCATTTGTACTGTTATTGTCAATGCCTGTCACTCCTTTGTGTATCTGTATGAGTGTGTGTGTGTGTGTCCACAGTGTTCTTATATTTACATATATATCCACTCTGTCTATACTTATATACATATACTCATTGAAAACATATAGTTTACATAT
>JBBPDC010052965.1:0-11323 GCA_037974485.1 Hemigrammopetersius urotaenia
CCGGGGAGCAGTGTGTGGGACGGTACCTTGCTCAGGGTACCTCAGAGGTGCCTAGCGGTCTTGGGAATCAAACCCATGGCTTCCTGATCACGGGGCAAATGCCCTAACCACTAGGCCACCAACTGCCCCTGTTTTGTATTTATAATTGGGGAACAGTTCTCCAGGCTTCCTGAATGACTTTCAAAAACTCTCATTTTCAGTCCAGTCCCTGAACCAGAGCCTGTCACAGTAAAACATTTGTTCTTGTTTCTTTAATTAATTAACTCATTAAACCAAAGATATGACCATTTGACAGACATTAAATAGTATTTTGCCCCAATATGATGATTCAAGGCAAAATAAAAAAAAATGTGGGGTGGCTCAAGACTTTTGTACATTGTAGATATTAATCACAGTCAGGGACTGGAAAAGAGGGAAGACAAAACATCCAGAATGCCTCATATGTGAAAGTCAGTGAACCAGCCCTAAACTTGCACTACCAAACACAATCCAGCATCCAGTGCTTTCAGAAATACTTTTGGCAGAAAGTATGTATAAAATGAGACGGGAAGCTTCCCCTGTTCTACCCCAAAATGCTGACTCATACAGTGCTGCTTGTGCAGTTTCTGTGAACACACGAACAACACTGGTGCCAAAATGACACCACACAGAGACAGTAAGAGTGAAAAAGGCTTTTACTTCTATCCGTGGTCTTCACACATCACATCTGAAGCGGAATCCTGGACCCAACTGCACTGGTGGTGGCTTTGAGATCTGATCCCACCCAAACGGGACGGCTACTGCTAAATTAAACCAAACCTAACCCGGCTCAGATCACAAGCACTATGAGAAATAAATCATCACACACACACACACACACACACACACACACACACACACACACACACACACACACACACACACACACATATATATATATACACACACACACACACACACAGTTTCAGAGCTCATAAGTGAATGAGTCACTCAATGTGTTTATTATAAGTGTAATGTTGTTGATTTGCTCTTATGCCTGTTTTCTCTTTTCTGCTCCGACTCACAGACAAGCTTGACCCCCTCTGGGTGAACTTAAGAAACAAGGGTAACGATCTGCCGTGGCTTTTCCACCAACCTCCTTTCACCATCCATGCTTTCAAATGAAGAGAACATTCGCCCACTTCCTAAATTCTGCAGTCATTCCCAATAGACCTACAGTTACGAGAGAGAGCACAATAGAGAGAGTGTGTGTGTGTTTGTGAGTGAGAGAGAGAGAGAGAGAGAGAGGGAGACTGGAACTGCACAAGAGTGTGTGATGTCTACTACATTAAAACATGAGAAAACAAACATCCTCAATATTGCATGTGAAAAATCAGCCCAAACCCGAAACCCAGTCTTTTTCATGCCCTGTTGTGTTCAGGTCAAGTTAGCAGACCCCAAATTTGTATCACCATGTGATTACTCTGTAAAGTCCACAAATGGAGTGTTAACATACAAGATAAAGCCCCGAAACTCCTCAGTTTCCTCATATGAGGATATATTTTTGCCCATTACGGAGTAAACCACTTGACTGAGCTGCTGAAAGAGCTGTCAGATATTTACAAATATTCTCACTTCTTTAACGTGTCCCTTTCTTTTTGATTTCCCTTTGATTGTATGACGCTCATTACAGAAAGGTTTTATATGCAGAAAAAAAGCCCAGACAGTGTGTTACATACACATATCATCCTTTACATCAGCACTAAATTCACTTGTTGATTTATGCCACAGCAGTTAATAGTGTTTTGTCTTTCTGATGAATTGCCATGCTGTCCACCATCACTGAGGTGTTTCGCTGAAGTATTTATAGCAGCATGCAAATCAGACTAAGACCTCTGTGACAGACAATGGAAAGAAAAAGCTGCCAGTGAAGTAACAAACGGCTGAATCTCTATGCACTGTCATGGCATGAGGGGCTAAACCCCCACGACCATGAACTGCCTCTTGGGAGTGAACAGGCAGGAGAATACGAATCCATTCTTGAAGGTTTATTTGTGAGCAAAACAAAGAAAACAGGGCACGGTGGCCGTTACAAGAGCTAGAACTCAAACTGTCGTTACAAAAGAAAAGAGCACATCTAAGGACAACTGAGGACACTGAGGATAACCGAGGACAATGACCGACAATAAGACGTTACACAAGCGGAACTTAAATACACAGACAGGACTGAGGAAAACACGAGGCACCTGGGGAACACAAACAGGAAACAGGTGAGGGCAAACACACGTAACAAGAACCACAAGGAAACTATCAAAATAAAAGTCCAACAGAACGAGAACCGAAAAGAAACAAACAGAAAAGCAGCGACGCCTACCGGCCGCTGACCAGACCGTAACATGCACATGTTACTGTTCCTGTTAAAACGGTTGTTTCTTATTTGATATTGATGAATATCTATTTTTAATAATTAGACATCACAATAGTATTATATAATAGTATTAGTACTCCAGCTGTAGGGATACTTGGTTTACATATTTCTGTATTAATTACTTTATGCATGTAGGCTATGGTGTCTTTCCATTCATCAGATCACCTCCTCCCCACCCACACAAATACAGTTTATTTACAGAGAATGAATGTAAGTATGATTCACTCACTGGTATGATTCTTTTGTGCGGTCATTTATATGATTCTTTGGAACGATTCATTGGTATAAATGCGGTCCATTCGTGTAATTCTTTGGTGAATTTACATTTACGGCATTTATCAGACGCTTTTATCCATTCCCTACCTACAGGGGACAGTCTCCCTGGAGCAACTTAGGGTTAAGGGTCTTGAAGCACCTGCTGGTCTTGGTCAGATACAACACTTTCAGAGGTTTTTTGGAGTCCATGTCTTGACTGTTCTGAACTGTTTTGGGGGTGTCTTGCTCAGGGACTCAGTGGTGGTGCTGAAGGTAGGATTCGAACCCATGACCTCTTTGTCCGGAGGCAAGTATCCGACCCACTGAGCTACCTCTACCCACTGAGCTACCTCCACCCTATTTCATTGCTATGATTCTTCAGTACAGTTCATTGGTATAATTCTTTGGGATAATTGGTTTAGAACAGACTACTGGCTCTACTAGGGCACACAGTGTTAATGGAAGCCCAGCACAAAACCCCTCTAGTACGACAGTGAGCAGGGCGGTCTACATCTCTTTTGAATGAATATTCTATCATTTCCCTGTTGTGTTCTCATCAATGCTTCTTGTCCCTTCTCTCCTCACTGAAAAATGTTTTTTAGTTTTGAGAGGTAAAAAACCCTACAGGCCAGTTGTTTGGCCTTGCTTGTGAAGTGAAGTGACCATTCTGTCATACGTAAACACACCACAGCACACAGTGTGAACAGCATGGAATTCTTCTCCGCATTTAATCCATTCAACAAGTGCAGCAGCAGGCAGCCAGGAACACAGCACCTGGGGAGCAGTGTGTGGGGACGATACCTTGCTCAAGGGTACCTCAGTGGTGCCACTAGCAGTCTCATGCATCATCCGCCCTGGCCGGATAGATAGACATGCTTACAAAAAAAGAAATTATTATTAGCTTCACAACATCCCTTTTATTTGCAGTTGAAATATTAAGTGCTGACTTAACTTTGACAACCAGATGATCCAGGGGTTTCCCAGCAGAGCGCTGTCTAAAGCATCACACTGCCTCCACTTGTACTGTAACACAGTACTCTCAGAACATGCTTTAAATATAATTGATAAAATATGTTAAGACTAAACCATTAGATGTATCTCCTATTAACAAATGTGTGTAAAATGTGTTCTTGAGTCATAGATCAATTTGCAGTTGCTAAAAATGCTGAATCAGTTCATTATTAGTTCATGCATTCATGAGGATGTTACTTTAACACGGATCCCCCCACATTTTTGCAGACCAAATACACCCCTTCACTGCAACAGTATTCTGTAGTGTTTTATTTCAGCTGGTTAATGTACTGCAAAAACTGTTCAAAGTTGTTTGTTAACAAATAGCTTGGCATTCAAATTTGATCAAGAATCTGTGTGGCGTAGTGGACAAATTAGTCAGATCCATTGAGCTTTCACCACCTAACTAACAGGACATAAAGCACCTGCTGGTCTTGGTCAGATACAACACTTTCAGAGGTTATTTGGAGTCCATGTCTTGACTCAGGAACCCAGTGGTGGTGCTGAAGGTAGGATTCAAACCTATGACCTCTTGATCTAGAGGCAAGTATCCTACCCACTACGCCACCATCACCCCCGTGACTGCTGGGATAGCCTCCAACACCTGTGGCACCCTGGTTAAGATAAGTGGCTCAGAAAATAAATAAATAAATAAATTGTGTCACCATTTTGTCACACCTATTGGATAAAACAAAGCTCTGTAATTAATTGCAGTTATTTGTATACATGTTTGATTTGTAAACATGACAGAGGTTCTTTATTGTTAGAACAAAAAATCGTTGTTCTAAAAATCAGTGAACACCAATTACAACTGCCATTTCTGAACATTTGCGCATTTTCTAATTCTGCTGAACTCATGGTTTATTCATAGCTATTAAGTGTGAGTTAATGAGTTTTTTTAATGAAAGTTATTATAAACTGTTACCCAAACGTCGCTTGCAGGGAAATATACATGTAGTACAGATCTATTCAGCACCGATTAATATAGCAGCTATACCTTTGACCTTCTGGGCACTGAGCAGATGCACAACTACAAAAGCCAGCATGTATCCACTCTAGAAAATAAATTTGTATAATGTAGTTATACTGCTAAACTCAATTAATCACTGAATCCTATTCCCAGTTTCTACAACAACGAATCAGATACAAAAGCCTAATAATTTGTTTGACTTTTTAAAAGCAGTTCAAATTTGCTCAGAAGTTTTAACTGTTCAACATCATCCCATAACTGCTTCTGAACTATGTTGTATGTGCTCACATTATGATAGATATGTTTAATCCAGTATATATTCAGGGTCCCATATTATGGGAAACACATTTTTTCAGCTTTTTTGACAATTTCAAGATATCAGCCTACAGTAATTTAGCTCCACCTACTCACATTGAAGATGTGGGTTCAAATCCCAAGCTTCTAGTGGCACCACTGAGGTTCCCTTGAGCAAGGTACCATCCCCACACAGGGGCTTGGTGAATGTGTTAAATACAGAGATGAATTTCGTGCCATTCTCTCTGTGTGCAGTGGCATGTTCCATATGAGAAAATGGTTACTTTATACAGTATTTCAGGCTGCATTTTTACTGAGACACAATCCAGGATAGCCAATCAGCTTTCACAGCACATTTGCATACTGTATACTAGTCCAGACCACCAAAAACAGTCTGATTAATCATGAGAGATAAAAGGATGTAAAATGGTCATTTAAAATGAATTAATGACACATGACTCATAAAAAATAACAAAGAAAAATGTAGCATATGAGCTTTTTTATTCCTTAACTCTCAGATGAAACAGAAATGGCTGCAGTAACCATCTATCAGCAGCTCTGCAGAGCAGCGTTAGGGCTGTTCTGAGCTACAAATTGGCTCCTGGACACCTAGAACTTGTGTGAATGAATAGTATGGCACTTAAATAATGGATTTTTTGCACAATGTTCTAGTCCATTTTAAGCGCTTGTGGAATATAGACACATTGTACTTCGTATAGTTCTGAATCATATTAAACAGGCTGTAGAATAAGAGTAGGAATTTGATTGGGAAGTGCTCTGGGGGGACGGGGTGAGTGGTTACACTAAAATAATGTGAGACAAAGACTAGGTGCGTGAATGTGTGTGTATATATTTGTGTGTGAATGAGTGTGTGTATCTGGGTGAGCTGTGAAAACTCCAGCACGGAGCATTAAACACCTACACACAAGACCTGACTCCTCCTGTAGTGTAAATAAGGCTGTGTGATGTGGATTAAATCTCGCACTGCGATTATGTTGCTACATATTGCTAATATGATGCACCTTTTATTAAGTCAACCCACAGAAGTCACAGTTATCACCAGTGATAACAGAAACATTGTGTAATTTATGGTAAAGATTTCTCACTTGTAGCCACAGGCGGCATAAGGGAGTGGGCGGTTGAAAAGAAGCCCACAAAGACTGTTTTGCATGTGATTTAAAGCCATTCCCTGTGAATTTCCAAGAATTTAGCCCAGTCTCAGCATGTGGGAACTGTTTTTGTTTTAATAAACAGGGCAGCCAATCAGTAATTAGAGCTCATATACATACAGGAGTCTGATAAGAGATAAAAAATGAGGTTGGACTATAGAAAGAAAACTGCAAACACTGCAGTTTATAGTTCCTGCACATAATATACTGATATGCAGTCATGCTGGAGAGGCCAGCTTGGTGAAAGTAAAGACATGGAAAAAACAGGGTTTTGGATATTTTGGCACATTTTAAATGTCGCAACAGCCAGACAATGGGACCATGCAAGGCATCAAAAGCCTATCAGTGCCCAGAGGAGATATTCTGTTGCAAGTGGTCTCAGCTTTCAGTTAACACCACGTTTGTGTTTGGACTTTAATAAAATGTGTAGTTTTGTTTTGAAGAAAGAAAAAAAAAACATCCTTTACATTTTGTTCATGTTTTTGCCATTTCTTAACGTTAAAAGAAATGGAAACGTTATGGTTCCAACTTTGAGGACACACAACTAGGGGTCCTTTGAGACATCTAAATAGAACTCAGCAAACTCAGCAAACTCAGGGAGAGGAATCTTCCCATGCCTCGACTCTCAGTAGGAGTCTCGGTTCATCACCAATCCAGAGCATGAGCGGGGTACTAAACAAGAGGAGCCAGCCAGGTCTAGAACACATGAAACCACAGAAAAGGCACAGACAATACGCTCAGGAACACAAGAGTCTGACAACGGTTCAATGGTTCTTTGAACCAGCCTGAAGCGGGAAACTCAGGCTCAGTATATACCAGTGACCTCGATGAGTGGGGGTGTGGTGCCTGTGAGCCACCCCATGCACTAAAACACACGCTGCGTCCGAAATTGCATACTTCCCTTCTATATAGTATGCGAAAAACAGTATGCGAGGCGAGTAGTATGTCCGAATTCATAGTATTGGAAAAACAGTAGACGAGAAGAACCCGGATGACCTGCTGCTTCCAGCCGAATTCTGTAGTAGGCATTCGATGGACACGTCACTATCCCATAAGGCAGCGGGAGAGGCGGCATCATATTCGAAAAATGGCGGAAAACGGAGACGCGGCTCTTTTCAAGTGTAAGTACCTTAAAGAAAATGTGGTTAATTGTGGTTAAATTACACATTCATTGTGGTTAAATTACACTTGTGAGTAAATGCCCTCTGTAAAGGTAAAAAATAACGCGCTGCTGTGACGACACATGACACGTGACAACATCAACACAGCGGATGCAGTACGTCCGAATTCCATTCATACTGCCCTCATTCATACTATATAAAATGTACTGTTTTAACAGTAGAGCAGTACGTTCAAATTCAAATGTAGTACCTACTCAAGTAGTATGCGATTTTGGACACAGTGTACTTAAAATGTGCTTAACCCTGCCTCAATTTACCCCTGAAAATACACCAAACCCCTTCATTTCAATTAAGTGTCAGAGTCGCGGGCGCGAGCCCATGACTCTGAACTCCCTCGAAGTGTGCAGGAACGGGCAGACAGCCAGGAATCCATGCAGATAGTTTTATTAAACAAAGAAAAAGGAAACGAAACAGGCTCGGTGGCCGTAATAACTAGAAACAGAACTAACAGACACAGGAATCAGATGAGGTAGGAACAGGGAAAATGAGGTGATGGACACATGAGGATAAACTGACAGAAACAGGCTTAAAAGCTAACAGAAATCAGGGGAAACAGAAAACAGCTGATAACAGAAGACACCCGACAGACTCCAAAATAAAAGCCCTCAAAACCCATAACAAAGACCCAGAGCATAAACAGAACAAAACAAGCACAACTGAAAAGCAGTGGCCCTAATGGCCACTGACCGAACCGTGACATTAAGTGGCTGTTCATTTGTGAAACTGACCCCTTCATTTTACCGTAAAATGGATTTAAGGCATAAGTGTGAAATCAACCTTAATCTGTGCATTTAATCCCCCAATTTTCCTTCATTTTCTGTATGCGAAATTAAGATAAAAATTAAGGCATTTGGTTTTGTAGTGATGACAGGGGACAGTCATGGCTGACCATAGACAATGTATCTCCAAAAGGGTACCCATATAGGAAATGCAAATAAATTCTTAACTTTTAATTAGCAGAGATTTTACTAAGTAATTTTGGATTTCTGTTGGTCCATTAATCACAAAATGTTCACACGGTGTAATGGGCAGCTGCAGTGAAAATGGCAAAATGTAAATTTAAAGCTGTACATAATCCATCTCAGAGTCTAAATCACCATAAGAATTAATTACCTTTGACTAGTACACACTAGCACACACTAGTCACAGGGCTTCAAACACATCTGTAACCCTTGAAATGATGGGGTTAACATCTGCCCTGCACTGCTTTTGATAAATAATTGCTGTTTGTTGTGTGGATGCCTTTATTCATCTCAGAACTTCAGAGCGTCTGTGATTTGGTCAGAATACTAACATCACAAAAGAACGCCATCACTAAAAGATAGGGGTCTCATTTGCATATTGCAGTCTTGCTAAATCACTACTGTGAAGGCCGATGTTACAATAACGACTAACAGTCAATGCTTTATGCTTCTATTGATTCACACACGCTCCTGTTGGCTTTTCTTTTCTTTTGCCGGTCTGTTTACTGTGTCAACCTTAAAGAAGCCCTCGCTCTTTGGAACACCAGTTCTATTCCTCCAGTGTCTGTCTGTTTGTTTGCTTGTATTTATACTGAGTTCTACTATATTTGTGAAGAAATGAAGCCCAGAGAAAGAGTTAAGGCCTTCAGTTCAGACGGCCTTCAGTGCATAAATGAATAAAAAAAGGTCAAAGCAAACAACAAATCACAGAGAAGTTTATCACTTTGACATTTTTAGCTTGTTTGCCGCGTTCCTCTGTGTCAGTGATAAATGGTGTTTTTGGAATGACTTAGAAATCATGTTGTTCAAGTTTGTCACACTGAATGTTTAACAATAACTCGGTTTGATCTTTCAGTTTATTTAGTTTTAGCAATAATTGTGAAAAATATTTTTCAGGTGTGCATTATTTGAATGTACTCTTTTTGAACATATTGTGTCTGTGGCATACATTTAGCAAAATGATACAGTAACATATCGTTATGAGGCCACATTTACAGAGCTGTGTGTGTGTGTGTATTGATTTTCCAGCACTGTGTATCCTATATTATAGCAAAGGGCTAATAAAGTAAAATGGCCCTTTATGGTCACGTCTGAACACATCACACCACACTGTGTGAACAGTGTGGAATTCATTCTCTGTGTTTAACCCATTCACCAAGTGAAGCAGTGGGCGGCTACCTACTAGGGGCCCAGGGTGCAGTGTGTGAGGGAGCAAGTGGACCTCTGTGGTATCACTAGTAGTCCAGGGACTCAAACCCATGAACTCCATAACCACCAGGTCACCAGCAGCCACAAAACGGGATGGATAACAACAATGCTAACAAAAGTTCCAGACCAGAGAGGGGCAAATATCACAATGTGTGTTTTGATATCTAAGAGTGGTGTTCTGTTGCATAAATCAGCACCTCGTCTTGTTCCTAGATGTGCATGATGCTGCAACCGAAATGTGAGCGAGCGACCGAGAGCAAATGCTACATTATGGTTGTGCTGAGAGATAATTTGTCTCCAATACTCCACTGCAGTCACAAACTGGTTTCCCACATGCCCAAGGACACCTTCATTATTTCTGCCTCCATACTCCCCCTTCCTAAAGCCTATAGAGGAGGTCTTCTCTGCAGGGAAACGGCAGGTTTATGATCATTATCCACATCACCAAACATCCCTACTTCATGATATGAATGCCAGGTGCCAAGATAATCCTGCTGAGCACTGCTAATGTTGGGTAAGGCAGTCTAGAAGATACTTCCCCAAATGCATTGCTTGATAGAATGTTAGATGTGATGTGTTTAAAATCTCTTGACCAAATCCAGAGTTTGATGCAAGAAACAATACAGTAAAAACAAAAACAAACAAACATTGCATAAGTTGTGTCTTGGGCTTGATAAAACACTGAAATTCTTATCAGCACTGAAATTATGTTTTTGTGTGTGAGAGTGTGTTTGTGTGTGTGTGTGTGTGTGAGAGAGAGAGCGAGAGAGAGAGAGAGAGTTCATACAATATAAAATGGTAACATTGTGTTTTTATTTTGCTTTTGTTTTGTCCTGATCAATATTTTATTATTTCTTAGTGTTGTTAGTGCTTTCGTTTGTGTGTGATAAAGCTGTCCTGCTGAAAGAGATAATGGCCTATATTAGGTTTTTGGTTAGGTATGCAAAGCAAAACCCCCATATCGCTGTAAATGACCTGGAGGAAGATTTGCCCAGTGCAGTGAATCAGTGAATGTAAGGGTCATCCGAAGGTGATCCTAACACGAAAGTAAAATCAAGTAAAACAGCCTCTTATAGTCACTTGTGAACACAGTGTGAACTTATTTCTCTGCATTTAACCCATTCAACAAGTGAAGCAGTGTACAACCATCAGAGCAGTGTGTGTGTGCTCAAGGATACCTCTGTGTTGCCACTGGCAGCCCGGGGATTCAAACCCACAACTGTCTGATTACATGGCCAACTCCCTAACCACCAGGCCACCAACTTCCTCTGACTTACCAAAGTCCTAGGCGTTTGGAAATCAAGTGTTGAGGTTCAATGTAAAGGTAATCTGTAATTATATAGATAGATTTTCAATTAGAAATATGCTTTGCATGCAAAGCATATTCCTGATTCAGAAGTGTTCTGCAAGGAAAAAGTTGAACTGAAGGCTAACTGGCTACAAGAAACACTTGGAGGGTGTGGTCTTGCTAAGTACATACTAAGTGAAAGGGCGCCAATACATATTCACATTATAATATCATTTCACTTGCTGAGAAAAGTGTATGCACTGTATGTGCTTTTCTCAGCAAGTGAAATTCACTAAACAAAATATGTGTGTTAAACTGTGCAGAAATAGATCAAACATGTGTTTTTTTCACTCACAGGAAGTGTTTCTGAAAAAAAATGTATTATTTGACAAGGGGCTTCGGAAACTTTCCCATTCAACTGTGCATGAATATTAAAATCAAGTGATTCATTGATCAAGCAGCTGTGTGTGCAACAGAAAGAGTTAATCAATATGTGAGTCAATATGTAAGTCAATGATCAGCTGCAGAGAGAGAGAGAGAGAGAGAGAGAGAGAGAGAGAGAGAGAGAGAGAGAGAGAGAGAGAGAGAGAGAGAGAGA
>JBBPDC010052995.1:0-11322 GCA_037974485.1 Hemigrammopetersius urotaenia
CAACAACACTTCCTCGCAACGGAGGGGGAGCAATGCATTCTGGGAGTAGCAGCCCCCTACAGTCCAACTCCGCTACAATATGTTGCAAATAAAATAAGTCTGAGCTAGTCATGTGTTTTACTCTGTTTATGACCTTACCACATATATTCTGTAACATCTGGAAATGGACTTTCACTTCATTTATCGGCTCATGCACATCATTGGACCCAACAGCCTTACAGTGTCAAATGAGTAGCCCACGAATTTAGAAGGTCTCTGTTTTAAGGAGGTGGGTGGGAATGCGAAGACAGAAATCTACTTTGATGAAATACTGAAAACTAATAATCTACACTTTAACTCTAAAGCGCTTTAACATCTGATTAGCTTCCTTTTCTTCAGTTTGTATTGCAGCCTCATGCAGAGGCACTGGGACTTAGTGCTGTCGATTTTCTGGTGCAATGGACTCAGGGGGCTGAGGGTGGGACGACACATATCAGCCACTGAGCTTTGGGGACTCAACACATTATGACACGTAATGAATGTCACGGATGCTGAGGCGGGTTCTTCTTTTTTGTCGGATATTCTGAAAGTCTGAAGAGACCGGTAAGTGAATACGATTTTTTCTGGGCTTATGAGCTTATGGGTTATGGCAAAGGAGATCCTGAAACCTAGAAACGTTGTTGCTTTTAATGGAGTAATTTTGTCACTTCAAAGATGAATAATACGACTGTTCTAACACAGACTATATTTAAAATGACCATAACTATATAACGAAGTTTGCATCCCTTTTCTCTCGGTTTTCTTAATCAGATACAAGATAGTGGAAAATTATAAGGTGGGTAGTCAAAACATTCTGATATGTTATTAAATAAAATAACTTTAATGATGTTGAAACGTATTATTATTATTATTATTATTATTATTATTATTATTAACTGCTACCGTATAACTTGTAGTTATTGTATTTTCCTCAATTATTAGTATTAGCATATATTTAAATCTTTAAAATATATTCCAGAATTTTATAGCATATGCCTGTCTTTACCTTTATGACAGACAAAACTGGAAATTAGCTGATGTAGATCATTCCGATTTTATCAGAACATATGCCTCAGTGGAAGGCAAAAGGCTTTAAAAAATCTGACCTCACTGCACAAGTGGTTGAATCTGAATAGTGAATGAGAAATATGTCTTCATTTTACTTGGCATAAGTTTTTCATTTTTCCCTAAACATTCATGTTTGTTTCTAGGTTTAAATCCTTAAACGCTAGGTTGATCATTCTAGATTTTTTATGTCTTAGGCATTTCCAATATGCCCTCACCAAGAGAAGAGGATTTAGTTACTAAAGATGGAATTATTGTTCAAAGATCATTAATTTTCATTCTTCTCATTTACTCCTGATACCCAAAACTGCCCATAATGATATAATATGGTGTTTTGTGGTAATATTCCCTTTTTATATTACTGCTGAATATCAGTTATTATTGTTATTCTGTGTGATAAAATTTTAATCCAAGTGGGCATTTTCAAGTTTTCAAGATTTTATTACAGGAAATATTCTAATACGGCAAATTAGAATTCTGGACTATTAGTCAGTAAACTGGCGCCTCAGTATGTGCGCCTGGGGAACTGCAGGTCAGACACTGTGACCAGCAGCACAGGATTACTGCAGGGGTCAGTACACTGTCCACTCCTGTTTACTCATGTCTTTTAATTGATCTGCAGACTGTCATTCACACCACACAGGTATTACTGGAGTGTCAATTTAACTCACACAAGCATTACCCTCCAAGGAATACCACACAAGCATTACCTTCAAATGATCAACTCTAACTTTTGTCTATAAGGTTTGTACTATGTCTGCTTGTCTGTGTGTGTACATGTCTGTTTTCAGGGGTCTAACATTTTTAACTTACAAGCTAATAAGTATTAATTCTTTAGTTTTGGTTAGAATCTGTAAACAGCTCGACTTACTTAAATATATTATTTATAGTTCCATTATTCCATTTTATTATATCACACACAACCCCTACGCTACAGCTCTCACCCCAGCCTCCACCACCCGGAAAAAAGACTAAGCTACTGTAGTGGGACGGTAGGTGGAAATCCACGACCAGGGCAGTTATAACGTGTGCTAAAGACAGCTCTGTGCAAATTACCTGTTGAGTGCTCACAGAAACAATGAGGACATCTAAGGCATCTTTGCTCTTACTTCATGTCAGAGTTTGTATGCAATGATATCAAATGGATGCAGTTTCTTCACCGATAGTTTCTTCCCGTGGTGCCAGTGACTTTATAACTAGCATGAAAGATTTAGCTAGTGGGAGTTTACTTTGCTATGAAGTGCAGCAGACTCCCTGACCAAGCTTAATTAAATGAAATCTTTACGGGACAGGGATCATTTTTCATTGCACTATAATCCAAGTTGCCTCTTCTTCACAGAAAGTTATCATCCTGAAGGCGTTACCATTCTCTCCACCACTTCACTCCATGGCCCCTGTAGGCCCCAGTGGCAGCTCAAATCACAGCAAGTACAAACAGCCATTTTCTGCCACACAAGTGACAATGACAACTGTTTTTTCTAGGTTCACAGCAAATTATTCTGTTTTCTTCAAGACTTTTAATTGCTATGCCATGCTTTCTTTGACAGTAAATACTGACTGTATTAGGGATTTAGTTCTTTCACACTTGCTTTATTAACTCTGTTTCTATTTAGGCAGCCTCAGCCTTCTGCTTAAGTCTGTAAGTCAAGTGACTAGAGCGAGGCGATGAGCACAGATTCAAGGGCAGACAATGAATGTGCTGGTGCCATCTGCTGGCTACGTGCCCTGCTCAGTGCAAACCTGTGGGTGCAGGTGTATGCAGGGTGCCCAGAGGGTTGTAAATGTACCCGGGAGAGCCAGACAGTGCTGTGTATCAGTGCAGGTCTGTTGGAGATCCCTCAAGATCTACCTTTGGAGACAGTTTCTCTCCACCTGGAGCATAATTTAATCCGTACAATTCCAGAAGATGCTTTCCAGGATCTCCTGCACCTACAAGACCTTCACTTGGCTCACAATAAAATTGATTCACTTGCGTCAGGCGCACTGCGTCACCTGAGTCCTGAACTCCGTCTCCTTGACCTCTCGCACAATCAGTTGCGGCATGCCAAGCAGGAAGAGTTCGGTTTCACTCGTGCGAAGACTCGGCTCTATCACAACCCTTGGCATTGTGACTGCAGTCTCCAGCAACTAATCGAGAGCCTTAACCTGGAGCCTGAGACAGTCAATCAGATTGTATGTAAAAGCTCAGCTCGAGGGGCCAACGAAGGTAGCCGCTGGGAAGAGGCAGGAGCAGTCATTGGTCACATGGGCCAACCTCTAGCCAAGTTGCTGGACTCTGGAGTGAATTTCTGCAGTTTACAACATAGGACTACTGATGTGGCAATGCTGGTCACGATGTTTGTGTGGTTTTTTGTGGTCATTATGTATGTGGTGTACTACGTAAGACAGAATCAGACACAGGACGCAAGACACACAGAGTATCTTCCTAGCACACAAAATTACTGCAGAAACACTTGAATGGTAAAAAGTCAGCAGGATGACAGAAGCCCAGCAGCTGGAACACTTGAGTTCCCCATTACCACACTGTCCTCACACTCAGTAACTGTGTCTGATGTCCACATGTTGCTTTTTGACATAGGAGCCTCTACAGGGTTACACTCAGGCAGAGGTAGGAAGCTGGCCTGTAGTAGCAAGTTACAATGAGCCACTCTTGCCATTATTGCCTCTTATTCTGTAGATGTGAAGTTTTGAAGTCACCACTGTGTAAAGTGTTGATTTTCATCTATCAGCTAATTTGCGCTAGCGTCCCCAACAGACAGGATGCAACCCTTGAATCTTTGCTGTACTGCTCAGCCTGATGTTTCTGCTTCCACCAGGGATTTCACATGAGTGACAGTTACAGACGGAAGCATCACACAACACATTCTTGAAAACATAAATGTCACGGTTTGTACCAACTATGGCCATTTCTGCTTTGCTTTAGAAGGTAATGACCTCAACATGTTCCCCAATTGAATTTCTATGCCCCACCATTGCCCATGGGATGACACCAGGTGGTTCATGATTTGTCAAAAATCACAAAAATCATCCCATGAGGCTATATCTATATAAATGAGGCTATATCTATATAAATAAATCTAAGTTTACAAATACTTCACTTAAAAATAAAATACTATAAAAATACTATAGGAGGACACATAGGGTGCCAATACAATACAATATTCTTATATATATGTGTGTGTTTACACATACATATCTATACATACATATATATATATAACTGTTGTCAGGTCCTGAAAATGTTTCTACTGTTGCATGTGTTTCTTTTGCTCTCTCTCTTTAGTCCTTTCCTGCCCTGTCTTTTGGAATTCTCTTTGTTATGTTCCATGTTTTTGTTGCTTCATTTAATCCGTACTGAATGACAAATACCTACTTGGCTTTAGAACAGGCATGACAGAAATTTCAGAATTTAAAAGTGTCTGAAGGCGAATTTGTAAAAAACTGAATATTTTTATGGATATTTGATCAAATTTAGTCTGGAGAAGATCCTCTGTTCGTTTCTTGTCTGAAGCAAGAAAGATGTATCCTACTTATGAAAAGCAGTGATTTTCACAGAGCATTATCACTAACATTTTTTCAGATGATTGGATAAAAGTAAATCAATTTAGGTTTGTTAAATAGGGGGAATTTCCTGAAACTCTTCTGAACTAATGCTTTACATGAACTTGCATGTACCTATTTGTTAATCACAAAGTACTTCAAGTTTTAAACCAAAAAGTGGCTGCTGATCTGAATGCAACGAAGTATGTGCGTACACAGTAAACACAGTAAACACAGTAAACAGAAGAAGAATGTATGCATATTTAGCATATTTGCTCTACATTCATTTCTGCCATTACCAATTCACTCGACATTTATGGTCACATGTATAAACACGTGTATTTATGGTGATTTGGTTTTTATAACTGTGTTGTTATTATGATGCTGTACTGTGTGTATGATACCCCTTTTGTTTACATTACGTTGCTGTTGTCTGCAGAAATATGCTCATGTAATACAAAGAACTTTGTACTTTTTTCCTACACTTAGCAAAAATTTTATACAGTCAATAAGAAGAATGACTGTCAATAGAAATTATTTTTATTGCCAATGTAAAAAGATCAAGAACAATAAAGAGGGTACAAGATGACAATCATTTCACAAAATAATTGCCCTAAACAATTATTCAATGATTCTACCATGCTTGAACAAATATTTAAACAAAGGCTATACTGCAGTAAAGAATAGTGGATTGTCTCTACAATCATCCTGTTTTTTTCTGTGCCTTTTAATTTCAAGAATAAAATAATGCAATGAAACAACGTGTCATGATTACCTCTTATGTGAAACTTAATGAAGGATTGCATTTCCCTTCTGAATAAGGTCATACATGCACATACACACTTTCACACAAAAACACAAGATGCAGGACCAAGGCAGAGTTTGTATTTTTTGTTCTAATGATATTTTGATACGGGCAAAGTTAAAAATTGACCACACAGTTTAGGTACAAACAAGACCCAAGCCCAGCAGCCCACCACCAACCCCAAGAAACCTATTTTCCCAGTATAATGGGGACAGAACAAAAGTTGAAATAAAATAAATAAAATGTATGTAATGCCATTTCAGTCTACCTATAATAATAATAATAATAATAATAATAATAATAATAATAATAATAATAATAATAAAAATATCATGTGTAAAACTAATTAAGAGTTGACACTGGTTCGAAGCATTTCTCAACCAGAAATCTGGGCATATCTTATTTTGTGCTATGACATAAAGTAGGCCTACACAAAACCTTTCCTAACATGGCTTTTAGCAGAAATGGGGAAAGGAAAACTGGATGAAGCCAGAAAAAAAAGAACCTTTCTAAATTTAGAAACTCAAATGTGACTTTGATTTGTCAATATTATGTTACTTTCACAACATGAGGTAGTTTAAAACAATATAAAATAGGTGAAATATGAATTGTGACAATTTGGAGAACGAAAACCTGATAATTCAATAAAATATAACCTACAGTTTAAATTTAAAAATGTAATTTAAAAATTTAAATGGATTGTCCATCTATCTATTCGTGCTCATGTAGGTGGTGTATATTATACATGATGTTCAACAATAGCACCGTACATATTTAATTATAATGCAGTAATTTGGATATATCAAGCAAACAAAGGAACATCTGAACATAATAACACTGAGATCATTAAACTGGATGATTTGGGCCTTTTGGAGAAAATGGCAAAAAGATGTGCGGTCAAAGAAAGGGGTATTTATAGAGAAAAACAAACAAAAAAGACACACAAAAGGAATGGCACTTTCTCAATAAATAAATAAAAACTAGGCATGCACTTCTCTATCTTCTGTTACTTTGACACATTTCCTGTTGTAATGAGCATGATTTCATTGAGTTATAAGCACATTTATCCAGGAAGCATTCAGAGATGTTCTTGAAGATGGGAACAGGCTCGGGTGAAATTTGTCTGCAGAGAGTCTCATGGTGATTTGCTCTGGTATGATTGATTATGCATCAGTACTGCTGGTGATTATCAGTGCAGGTATCTTGAGATTACGACATGAAAAGATGTCTTGCTTATCAACAAGTACCTTGGTCTTCATTTTTGTCTGTTTCTTCCTTTCTAATTGTGTATTATTTATATTTGTCGTGCTTCAACCATTCATCCTTCTTTATAAAAAGCAAACAGCACCAATATCCACTCCAAACTCTTGATCAGCTCCACCAATGTCTATTGGAGCAATGTCCACAATGGGGAAACGAGAGGTCTTCTGTGACTTGTACTCTATTACTGTTTTTCCCCACTGCCCTGTGTGACTCTGCAAAGGAAAGAAGGAAAACAAAAACAGTGAACAAAAAAATCTGCAAACAAGCTCAGATCTGCAAACGAGTAGTAACCCTCTCTGAAATGTTGAACCCAATGCTGAATTTTAAAGCTCCCTTTGTAGGCAAGACAGGGAACAATGAGGAAGACAGAGCATCACAAACTTTGGTCCAGATAAATCTCTTCAGAACTGTCCAGAGTTGGTTAAACTGCCATTTAATCATGGATAGCAAGAAACTCAACCAATAACAAGAAACAATAACAAGAAACTCAACATTTTATAGATTAAAAATTTTAAGACTGAATATTTGGTGATGCAATGCCTTCAAACAACATTCAAACCAGTTCAGCCTGGAAAAGTTGTCTATATTGCACTGTTCTCAAGCTGTGTGGTGCCTAGAGCAAAGTTTAAGCTTCATCATTAGGTTTAATACTTTAGGTTGATTCCTAAATCATAAATTCTCTGGACAAACACGTTACATATAAAAATATTTCATGCCTGATTATGCCCTGATGCTAGCAAACTAAAAGCTCTGCTTTTTTTAAAATGAAGTGTTTAGGGTGTAATCAGACAGAAATAGTCACAAATAAAGAATACTGAATTCTGAATCTAGAATATCAGTGTGTGGATTTCTGTCTAGGAGACCTTACATAACATAATGAGGAGTATGAATAAATAATTCATATTTACGTCAACTTGATTCTATATAATGTGCCCACAACCTTCCGTTTTACTGGACTGAAACTTTTTTGCCTGTTTGAAAATCTTGACTTTGTTTTAAATAGTGAAATGTCATCGACTTATTTTTCCAACTGTAGAAGAATTAGAAGATTTAGATTTATTTAAAATAACTTCACCACATCAAAAAAGGCTGCTTGCTGTCACGGTCACCTCGCCTTCCCCCGTCAGACACCGCCCCGTTTCCCCTGAGTATTAGTTCTCGCTCCACTACCTGCACCCCTCCAGCCCGCGATTGCTCACCATTCCTCACACCCGGAGCGGTATGCGGGAGATCCGAGCGGGTGCAGGAATTTTCTCCTCGCCTGTGACCTGTTCTTTGCGGAGAACCCGGGGCTCACTGACTCCCAGAAGGTGTCGATGCTCATCCAGAGGCTTACGGGGCGGGCTCAGGACTGGGCTGCGGCCATCTGGAGAAGCGGCGGTGTGAGTGTCATGGACTACACTGCTTTCACCCGCCACTTCCAGACGGTCTTCGATCACCCGGGGCAGGGCCAAAAGAGCGGAAGCTGCGCCAGGGCACGAGCTCCATCTGCGACTACGCCATTAAGTTTCGCATCCTTGGAACGAGGATGCGCTCCTGACCGCTTTCCGCGAGGGGCTGAATTCAGAGGTGCAGAAGGAACTCGCCTGCCGGGACGCGGGCCTGGGGCTGGACAAGCTCGTTTCCCTGGCCATTTCCCTGGACCTGCACCTGAGGGAGAAGGCGGGACCTGCGCGATACGGACAACGCCCTTCTCCCCCTTGCAGAGACCCCCAGCCTCGCGGTCCACCTTCAGCCGCCTGCCCTGTCTCCGGAGAGTCCGCCCCCGAGCCCATGCAGCTGGGGGCATCTGGCAACGAGCGGCGACAACAGTGCCAACGAGCAGAGCAGGATTATGCTTTTACAGTGGGCAGGCCAGGCACTGGCGGCTGCAGTGCCCTCAGAGACCCACATCGCTTCCTCCGACCCAGGTTGTCGAGTTTCATAATCTGAATCAGTTTGTTATTCTTGTTACCCTGTCTGTATCTGACTCTTTTGTGTCTGTTTGTGTCCTTGTAGACTCGGGGTCAGCTGGGAACTTCATTTCGCAGTCCCTCGTGTCATCCCTGTGTATCCCTACCCGACCGTTAGCCAGACCTGTCACGGTCCATGCCATCAATGGCCGTCCCGTGTGTGATACCTCCCTCGGTTTTATCACGCTCCCCATTTCCCTCACCGTACAAACCACCCACACAGAATCCCTCGACCTCACAGTATTGCCCCAGTCACACCACCTACCGGTGCCGGATAGACCATGGTCTCATTCCTCCGGGCTTACTGTCACAGCCGGCAACACGACTGGGCAGACTTCTTGATCTGGGCGGAGTACGCCCAGAACTCCATGCGCCACTCCGCCACCAGCCTGACCCCTTTCGAGTGTGTGCTCGGGCGCCAGCCCCTGCTCTGCCCCTGGGACCAGTGTCCCTCAGAGGCTCCGGGAGTGGACGACTGGTTCCGCCGGGCGGAGCGGGTGTGGGAGGATGCACACACATCCATCCAGCGCGCAGTTCGCCAGTGTAAAGACCGTGCCGACCGTCGGTGGAGAGAGGCACCTCCCATCAGGGAGGGTGACAGGGTCTGGCTCTCCACTAAGGATCTCCCCTCCAACCATCCCGTGTCAGAAACTGTCTCCCCATTTCATTGGTCCCCTTTCGGTGCTTAAACGTGTTAACCCTGTGTCTTTTAAGTTGCAGTTGCCCCCCGATATGAAGGTCCATCCTGTGTTCCATGTTTCCCTCCTGAGATCAGTCCATCCTGGCCCCCTGCACGAAGGCGAAGTGGCCGTCACGCCCCCCGAGGCACTCGACATTGACGGTGCCCCAGCCCACCGAGTGCGCACACTTATCGACTCTCGTCGCCGCAAGGTTGGACTGGAATACCTAGTCGACTGGGAGGGCTATGGCCCTGAGGAGCGGAGCTGGTGGACGATTTCCATTGCGTGCGTCCGGACCGCCCAGCCCCGCGTCTGCGGGGTCGACCTCCCCGCCTGCCATTGCTTCCGCGCAATGTCGGGCTGCGCCGTGCCCCTGTCGATCCCTAGGAGGTGATCGTGCCTGGAGAGGGGGGTACTGTCACGGTCACCTCGCCTTCCCCCGTCAGACACCGCCCCGTTTCCCCTGAGTATTAGTTCTCCTGTTTATTTCCGTTATCCCTCTGTCATTTTCCACCCCCGTGCCCTGTCTGCCTGTATCCCAATCCCCCTCTGTTCCTCCCTCTCTCCCTTGGTTCCTTCCTCCCTTTCTAGCCCTCATGGTCCGTTTTGATCCCAGCCCGTCCCTATCTGTCACACCTGTGTCTCGTCCTGTCAATCACAGTCTCACCTGTCTCCCCTTCCCGTGCACTACTTAAACACAGTCTGCGTGTCCGTATTTGTTTCCTTTGTTGTGGTTATGGTTGTCAGTTCCTTGTCCTGTGATATCCTAATGCCCTCTGTGTTTTTGTTTCCTTGCAGACTCGTGCTCGCCCTGTTTAATCGCTGATTCCTGTCCGGAGGCTCCAGTGCTACCTGTCCTCTCTCGCCTGCCTGCGTGCAGCCCAGCCTGTTTCTTTGTTTTCGTTTTGGTCTGACTTGGGAGCACGAGTCCTGCTTTTGATTTAGTTATTCAGTTACCTGTGGTCGGGGTTGTTATTTATGTTCTTGTCTTTCCTGCTTTCTGTTTCGAATCATTAAACGTTGTGTTGCCCCAGTATAACCTTGCGTCCTCTTCCCCTTTCCCTTTAAACCCAACATGACACTTGCAGATATTCATATTATACATACATCTATATAAAGCTGAGAGCAATTGATTTTTAACATTCCTTTAGTGTATTTACACATCAGTTAAAACTTCCTTTAATTTATATTAAGATAATACCTTTAGTTATCAGAACTTGCTTACCATACAACCATCCTCTAGCACACTATATCTGAAACGGCTGTTCCCTTCAGCTCTGATCTCTACATCATTGGAGCCTTGCAGAAGCAAAGCCTTCTTCAGGTTGCCTGTGGTCTGGTCCATGTAAGCCACACTATTCTTGCAGTGGTATGTAATGTTCTGTGAAGCCTCTGTGGACAGCAGTCTTAGAAATGTCATCTGGATGCTTGCTGTGTTAGGTGAAAGGTTTTCATCACCATAATTGAACTGTTGGAACAAGAGAGGGATTTAACAGCTACAATATTAACAGATAGTAGCCTACCAACTAGAAAATGTTTGTATTCCAGTATTACTGAAAGTCTTACAAAAATACATTTGTTACATACATGGAATCCACCATTCATGGCTCCACCAAACCACACATGTTTGCGGTCACTGTTCTTGCTGCTCCACCAGTTCTTACGTGGGATTTTGTCAGGTTTAGGATAAACACAAGTTTCACCAGTCTCCATGTTGCAAAAGACCTTGATGGCATCGATTGCGCAGCCTTGATTAGGATCGATCCAATACTCTCCTGGCAAGTGTTGAGTGGCAGAGGGGTTAGACTGAACAACTCCTCATTAACAGTAGTTTAGAAATACTACACTGCTCAGTTAATGTTCTTTGGCCACTGGTTCAATTAGCAATTTGGCCATTCTCTTCAGAAAAATAATATGCTATAATATACACTGCCCTCCATAATTATTGGCACCCCTGGTTAAGATGTGTTCTTTAGCTTCTAATAAATTCAGTTTTGTT
>JBBPDC010053034.1:0-11320 GCA_037974485.1 Hemigrammopetersius urotaenia
ACACACACACACACACACACACACACACACACACACACACACACACACACACACACACACACACACACACATAGACACATAGACACAGCTGGATCTCTGGAAGCGAACCTGAAAATAACATCATCTTCCATCAGCCAAGCTTCCCTCTCCTCCCCTCCAGGGAAACGAATAAGCCCCTTGTCTTCTGTATTAGGGGTGACATAATTTAATATAACCGTGCATGCTTTTGCATAAATGCATAAATTAAGGGCCTCATCCTACAACACCGTAAGCTGATTAGACTAACTCCGCCTTCCCCAATCGCACCCCCACTCTGCATCCCTACTGCAGCTTCATGATTCAGAACGTGGATGGATGCATATTAGTTTATGCCTTTTCTTTTGATACTTATTAATTTTCACCAGAGCGACAGTAACTGCTTTTGGTGTCTGCATGGGAGGCAAAACACAATCACTAAATAAAAATGACAAAAAGGAGGATCTGCAGTCAGCATAAAGAGTGCTATAAAATGCTCTAATCTCTCATGAATATTCATGAGCCCTTGGGAGTTACAAAAGCACTGAAAACAGCAAGGACTTTCAAGGAAACCCAACAACTCTGTTAAAACAAACATTATGTTCCTTGTTAAGACATTTAATTGTAAATGAAGTGCACAAAAAAGAACCCTTGACCAAAGGTACCCTCGAATTGAGCTAACTCACAAAATTGTGTACTGTCTTAAACAGTTTAATATACACAATAATTAACAAATGTAGTGCATATATATACAGTACCATGCAAAAATCTTATGAAAAAACATGTTAGTGAATTGTTAGTGACAGTAAATTGTGATTTTATGTATGTGTTTGCTTAATCATTCCCAGACCATCAAATACCTCAAATACCTAGTTCAGCTCAATTGGTACGTCATTAAATTGAATTGCAGATGGAGACTGGAGGCATCAGGGGGGAAATCTGCAACTGAACCCACGTTCTTCTAACCAACTCACAAAACTTAATTCACTTTTTACAAACAATTGTGATATTGTTTAATGCTTTCTTGTTTGTTAGCCTTTATGCTGATGTTAACATTTTTACAGATGTTTGCTGGACAAAAATTCTCTATTCCTCAGATAAATAGCTCTAAACAGTTTTCACAGGAGCCTAAGATGCTTGCAGAGTCCAGTACGTCAGAATAGTCGAAAATAAAAATACACGTAGGTGCGGTTGGCAGCCCTGCCACCTCACAAGAAGAATGACCTGAGTTTGTTTCCCAACCGGGCCTCAGAGGGACTGTGTGGGTCTGCCAGGATCTCCTGTTTCCCCTGTTTCCGAAGACGTCCAGTTCAGGTGGATTGGAGGTGCCCCTAACTTGCTCCAAAGTGTGTGTGCGAGTGTGTTTGTCTGTGTGTCTGACTGGTGTCCTTTCCAGGGTGTTCCCTCACCTAAAAACACAAACTAAAATTCCTTCTATTAGTCCAGCATTCACATGGTCAAACCATGAGTTTTCACATTAAAGGTGTATAGAATGTGCCGTTTGACAGATATTCCCCATTTATTTCATTGATCTAAGAGAAATAAATAATTAAATTCCTTAGTATCACCAGCGATAACTGCAACCCCTGAACGTTAAAGGAAGTTTTTTAATTTACTAAAACACTTGATAAAGGTTGGACCCCTCAAGTCCTTAGCAGTGTAGGCATCTGCATGCCTAAACATTTACACTGTTCTGTGTTACAGACTCTGAGAACTTGGTGTGGCCTGTGTGGTGCAGTTTCAGATCAGATGGCTGATTGCGGTTTTAATGTTGTTCCTGTTTTCCTTCTCAGCTGTGACACAACACACTACATAGCTCCTGATATGAGACAACGCCAAACACTGCATGCATCACTGTGCTACATTTTTACCAAGCACGTGACAGCAAGACCCCAATTAACAGAAAATATGAGTGCAGTCTGGGTGATCCTGCATATCAATGAACACACCATTATGAAAGACAGTCAGACAGATAGACAGACACAAACGGATGGACGGATGGATGGATATCTTTTATTTTAGATAGATAGATAGATAGATAGATCTTTTACCTCCAGGAATGCTCTTCTGCCCCACAAAACCTGTAACACACGCACCTTTTACCTGAAGCCCTGTGGAATAAAAACACCACAGATGTCTTTTCTCTCTCTTTATCTTTCTCTCTCTTTGTCTTTCTCTCTCTCTCTCTCTCTCTCTCTCTCTCGTTCTCTTTCTCTCTCCCTCTTTCTTTGTCTGCCCCCTCCCTCTCCCTATCTATATCTCTTTCACTTTTCACTTTCTCTGTAGCCTCAGCGTTACAATGAGCCCGATATACAATCCCACCCAGGAGACTGCACTCTAAACTGCCTTTTCTTTTAAAGGTTCAGCATTACAGGCACAAAGGCCAGCAGCCCAGACTGTTTAATGCAGTCAGAAGGGGTTTCCATTCACATGGCACCTGGAGAAGGCCTAGTGCAAGAAATCAAACTTAAAAACCATTCGACCTGAATGCTCTCCCCGGAGTTTATGACCAGTCATCGTTCATTTATAGGCTTACTTAAGTTTTTTAATTATTTTCTCAGTATTGTTTAGCCATGTGATGAACAACTAACCACATCCTGATACACCTTTGCATTTCTCACAGAGTTAGACAACTCTCTTTATCTTCATCCCAAACAGACAGCTCCCTAGTTGTTAGTTTGAATCTCCATTGTTGACAACAACAAGTTTTTCTGTTGTCATGTCAACATTTTTGAACAATCAAAAAGCAATGACACGGTAATCTCGTCTGCAGCCTGCTATTGGCCCTGCCATTGAGCGGGACCCAGACAGCACAGGTACAGCTCGTGTATAGATTAATTAGTTTGTAATTAAAAAGCATTTGTTCGCAGTATCGCGTGGTTCCTTGTGCCAGTGGGAAAGCACCAACAGAAAATCTGAAACCACATAAGCAATTATGTTACAGATTACTGAAAAAATCAACACAGATTAATACAAGCATGTGATTAATGAAAGTGAAGTGTGTAAATCTGTTTTTTTCCATCACAGTTTTGGTGTGCTATCTGAAAGAGAGATGTGTGTACTGACAGCAGCTTAGGGCTCCTGGCAAAGCCTGGCAGTGCCCCATTTTGCTGGAGCAGACCACAAGCCCCTGAGGGAGATACTGAGATGGGGAGAGTGAGAGAGAGAGAGAGAAATGACAGCTGTCCAGTGGGACAACCGCTGTCTCATGCCCTATATGGCATTTTACTGCCTGAAATCTGTGAGGAGAATGGAGAGTTCTTTGTGAGCTTCTGCTTTTGGAGTGCAGTATGAAAAATGAAAGGAGCTGTAGTAAATTCTTGCATAAGACGAACATCATATCCTTCAATTCTCAGATTAAGCAAAAAATATTTTTAACTTTAATGTACATTATGGTGAAAAAACTCACAATTTTAGAGGTCAATTCATCATGAAACATACACGAATGAAAATATTATAATCAAAAGAATGGACTTGTTCACATATGATGGCAACAAAATGAATGATTCTTGCCACTGAATATATTTCCTTTTTTAGAATGGATGACAACTTAAGTACCACAATCCTTTTACCAGAAACATTTTCAGGTGCTAAATGCTATTTGCCCCATTTTTGTCCCCAGTTTAATTGTGAAAGTGACCATTTGTCATACGTGAACACACCACTGCACACAGTGTGAACAGCACGAAATTCAACCTCTGCATTTAACCCATTCACCAAGTGAAGCAGGGGGCAGCCAGGAACACGGCGGTACCTTGCTCAGGGTGCCTAGCAGTCTTGGGGATCGAACCCTGACTTTCTGGTCGCAGGGCGGATGCCTTAACCACTAGGCCACCCAACTGCCCCAACTTGTGTCCTAGCTAGGTCATCCTCCGAATTACATGAATCACATGAAGCCCCACCGCATCTTTTCAACAAAGCTTTCAGTGGACAGCTCAACATACTCAGAGAAGAACACTAATTACCAGCTCTTTTATGTCAGAGACAGATGCCCACCCTGGCTCGCATCAGTGGTTGAAGAGCGAGGGTAGGAGCCCGAGATGCAGCCGAAATGCACATACCCAACCCCCACCACCCCAGAACCACAGCCATTGGCCTGTATTTCTTGTCCGAGATGCAGCCCGAGACGCGCATAGCCCCCCTTCCCACGAACCACAGCCATTGGCCTGTATTTCTCGGCCAAGATACGCTTACCAATGTTAACACAGATGTTAATACTTTTTTTTCTATTCAAGTTATGACTGTGCATACAGTTAACACCAGGGCAGTACCCTGGTAGATAGTTAGTGTTGATTTGTGCTGTGAACGCTTGGTTGAAAAGATTCAGTGGTGCTCAAAATAAGAATGTGCTAGCCTTCTAGTGTTAGTAGTATTGTGTGATTTCTAGTTTCAAGTTTTATTGTCATATACAGATAACAATGTAGCATCATTACTGGGGATTTGGGGTACTAGCTAGGACACAACTAAATTAGGGCAGTAGCACTGCCTAAATCCCATTATTAATGGTGTCCCCTTTCCACTGAAGGATGGAAAAGAGCAGGGGAAAATAAACAGTGCAACAAAAGATGCTACAAAATGCTTTAGGTGTTTCTAAAAAAAAAGTGGCCAATTAATATGTGGCCTCTCCATGATCTTTCCCTTTTTATTATTTTTGTGAAAAAAAATGTTTAGGCACATTTTGTTTTTTTCTGTTATTTTACATATTGTTTTTACTGTTCATTTTTAGGCTTAATTTTGTGTTGGTTCAACTTTTGAGCTGTTCCTCAAACCTCTTACTCTGGAGCTTTAGCATTTTGTTAAGGCCAGGAGAACTAAACAAGAGAAGTATGGGGCCTAACACACTTCATTATCTGTACTAGAAGGTGTTTTTAGGGTTTTATCCAGGTACTTGCTTGCTTCATTATTTCAATGAAGCATCAGTATAGCTTTAGGCAATTTAACCTCTCATTAAATGATGGCAATCCTCGTATGGTGTATTTACACATCCTTGGTTGGTGGGACACCATAATGGTGAGATGCTGAACCCAACACAATGTGTATTTAAACACCTTTGGTTGGTGGGTCATTAAAATGGTGAGATGTTGAGCACTTGTCTGGGTGTATGTTGCAGGGTGAGGGGTGGGTGAGGGCCATCTGCTCCAGCACTCATTGCCAGGGCAGCAGGAATTAGGGCGACGTTCACCAGATGGCAGTACCAGTGTGCCACACACAGTGGGCATCGGCAGCCATGAGGCAGCATCAGAGGGATCTGAGGTGCCTTGGTGACGTAGATGAGCCGAGGGGTGCAGGTCCATAGACAGCAGGTCAGCAGACAGAAGGAGAAAGAGGGCGACGCCTGCCTGTGGATCAACCTCTGTTTTAAATTTCACAGCAGATGGAGGGGGCTGATGGCGGCTCCAGAACGTCACCTGTCTGAGCCTGTAGTAGTTGAAGGCCTACTTTTAGTTCAAGGTTATAGTCATCAACAGCTGTGTACACGTACATTGTGTGATGAGACAACGTTTCTTCATGGGCCACATATAGTGACATTTAACAAAGTGCAAATTATGACAGAAAGAATATGGTAAGTAGATTAAACAGCAGTTTAACAGTTTAGTGTGTACGGGATGTAAACCTTCCAGAGTGACTAATATTGCACTATTAGTTTGATATGCAGTTGGCAGCATAAAGGCAGTTGGAAGCCTTGAACAAAGTACGAAGAATGATAGAAACAATACAATATATACACTAAACAACAATATAACAGTAGTGTGAATAAATCCGAAACAAAACAATAATAATACGGCAACTGTAGCAGTATAGTGTGAACAGGATCTAAACCTTCCAGAATAAGCAATATTTCACCATAAGTATGATATTGTACAAGTGGCAGTTAGCTGCATTGAACCACATTGAGTGAATAGTATTATAAGCTTGTCAAATAATAGGCCATAAGTGTGCTTGTTGTGGCAGTAAACAGTAAACAGAAGGTAAAGGGCGGGAGGCTACTGAAAGTTCTATTGGTTGTAGGCACCCTTAGCAAGTACAGTAGGGTCAGGATTACTTCAGCAACTTTTATATTATCAGTTATAATTGTTAGCTCCATAAGCATAGTTTTACACACATGGAGAGCTAGCAGAAATTCTACACCTACAGTTTTGGGACACATTGTTTGGGACACGTGGATGATAATGGATTAGGATGGTTAGCCTACTTTGGCTGCCTGTAAATAGCTAAAGATATTAACAAGCTAATCTCTGTTATAATCACCTGCAAATCCGGAGAGCTAATATTTTAATCAGCTACTAAGAAATAATTACCAGAAAAAAACAAAGCAATGTTTATCTAATGTCAGTTTTGCACAAATCACTTATGTTAAGTATTGCTTAGCATTTCTAATGAATAAGAGTTACTAATATGTATCAAGATGGAAGTATTACCCTAATTCAACAAATGTTTTCACAAGCCATATCCTTCCTCAGAACTGCAGGTCAAGAACTCTGGCTGGCTGTCAATGGCAGCAGACAGGTGAATCTCTAGGCCTGGCATAAAGGGGTCATTTAAAGCACTTTTCCACAGCTATACAGGATCCAAACTGTACTGTGATGGCACAGAAGTTGCAGTATACTTTGATTTTCCATTGTATCTCAGCCTGGTAATTGAGTTTTTGACATGTCAGCAGCGCAATTCTCTCCCCTCAGTTTATGGCCAGCCATCATCCCAAACCTGCATCCAGGGAGTTGAACCAGCTTTTATTTCTATTATTTTTGAGACAGGCTAATCAATATTGATTAGCCATGCAATGCATCCTTAACCTAGATAACTTGTTAGTGATGTCCTGGAACACCTTTGCATTTCTCACAGAGTTAGAAAATTCCCACTGAAGTGTATTTTCAGTCTAAACAGACAGTAGTGCTTGTACTTCATTGACTTCCCAGTTGTTAGTTTGTCTTCACTGTTGTTTATTTATTTATTTATTTATCGCATTGACATTAAAAACAATGGCCTCTTTCTAAGTCTGTTACAATGACAATATTTTTTAAATCAAAAAAGCAGTGGGGTGGTCAGTTCAGCTGTGGAACATTTTTAGCCTTTCCTTCAAGCAATGCTTTGACAGCACAGGTATGCCTCATGTACAGGTAGCTTTACTTGTGATGGAAAAACATTTGTTCATGGTCCTTGTGCCAGTGGAAAAGCACCATTAGTTGGGCAATGCCTCTCCAACCAATCATCATGGCTGGCTAGATCCAATGCTTTGTTTTACAGCTGTAGTGGCAGATTGCAAAAAAGTGAAACTAAACTTTGTGCACTATGCACAAGACCAGTAAAAAAGACAACATACATCAGCATTGGAGGGTTAGCAGGGATCACTTAATAGCAGATTCCCTAAATATGAAGGACCATTGGTGATTTGATCTCCCATTGATTGTCTTTTAAATGTGTGGATCCTACTGGACATTTCTGGGCATTTCTGAACATTTCTGGACATTATTTCTAGGTTATTTTCTTATTTTTCTTCCATACAGGTAAAGAGGACACACTGGATACTTGACACATTGTTTATCTGCATGTGAAACATACTGGCTGAGAGAGAGAGAGAGAGAGCGAGAGAGAGAGAGAGAGAGCGAGAGAGAGAGAAAGAGAGAGTAATATGTTTTCAGTCTATGTTTTGTAATCAAAACATTTTCTTAAGTGCCTAGATGTTCATTCCTACTTTTGAAGGGTTATTTGATAATAGTCACACCATGAACGCTGGTTGAATAGAAAGAGAGTGAAAGAGAGAAAGGGGGCCATTGCTGTTCTAGTGGTCCTCTATCCCTCCTTTCACCTTTCTGCCTGTGACATTTTTCCCTTTCTCTGTTTCTCCATCCCACTCCCTCTCACACACAAACACAGGCACAGACATACACACACACACACACACACACACACACACACCCAAACACACCTGTCATCTACGTTCTATGTGGTCTGGTTGCTGAGCAAATCCTGCTAATGAACATCTGTTGCCGTTAATGGATGACAGCAAGGTGAGAGAGATCAGATCATCCTGTCCCATCTCTCTCTCTCTATCTCTCTGTCTCTCTCTCTTTCTCTCTCTCTGTAACTTGGCAATACTGTCTGCAGTAGAAATATCCTGTCTCAGGAGCAACTATTCCCCAAAGTACCAGTCCATGTCTAGCTGAAAACATACATGCCCGAACATGTGCAGAGACCAAAGGTAAGCTTTTTATATTCAAAGATTCATATGTACATTCAGAGTCATTCAGATTGGTTTGGTGCTGAATGTCCTAGAGAAGCTTACAAAACCAGAACCAGTGGTGAAAAGAAGCCACACATCTGAAGACCAATCTCCATTACAGGTTTTGACTGTAGGGTTATATAACAACCCCACCCCCAACTCCACCCCAAAAGAAATGTTTGGGCAGTGTTGCAGTGGAACTGTGTTCTTTGGAGTAATGAAGATCTATCCAACTTTGGGATGAGTGGAGTTTGCAATCCAGAGTATATCATCCAGCATCAGTCCTGACCTCAGTATCTTGTGGCTCAATGCAATCAAATGTTTGCAACAATGCTACACACCTACTTTGCTATGTATCAACACACACATTTCTTATTAATATGCTTGATTCAGAAAGGAGCATTGGATAAGCTGGTGTCTTCAAACTTTTGGACATGCAAGAAAACTCGAAAAATCCCAATCTCTGTAAAATCTATTAAACAGCACGTTTCACTGTTGACACCAGAGTAAACAAATATGAGACTGAATGTTTGTACCCTGTGGAAAGCAAGCTCAGATAATTCATTAAGCTTGTGATACGGGGCCCGTTTTCCAAAAGCTTTGTAGTGCAAAGCTCGGATTAGCTGTTAGAGTGTGTGTTCAGAGTGAGCCAAGAGCGGAGAATGACAATGAAGACTAACGAATAGTTGGGTGTAAATCATTTTGGACTGGTGTTGCAAAGGCTAATGTAACTATCAAGTAAAGGTATTTCTCACCATATATTTTGTATGTCTGGACAGAAGTATGAACAACAAGGTGGCTGCTGATGCTGTTTATAACTATGTGATGTACCACCATCTGTTTTAATCGAAAACATTCTGTCATACGGAATCAAAAACCACATAAGCGGGTATATTTAGCAACTCAACATGGTCTGAGGCCAATGTGGGATCATTACACTAACTAGAGCACATAAGCTTCCATTACGTGTTTGCTATCTCCTGCAGCTCCAGTGCAAAACTGAAAGAGCAAACTCCAAGCACCAAACATTTGCATTTGTCTCTGCATTTGATTTATCTGATGTATTTTTGTCGCTTCAACGGCAAAACCAAATTGTTAGCTTGCAAAGGAAACCTCCCCCCAGAATGAAATGTTTGTGTGTGTGTGTGTGTGTGTGTGTGTGTGTGTTTGCATGTGTTCTCTTAGTAACTTCCCACAGATGAAGAGGAAGTATGAGAGCATATCTTGTTCGCCCGGGTCCTGGCGGACATTCTGGAAGGACAGGTTTAACCTGTGCCTCTTCTGCTTTATCGCTCTCTCTCTAACGGCTGCGACCTTAGAATGTCCTCTGCTTGCCTCCCTCAGTCTTAGGCACGGAAGGAAAAAAAATGATCTGTCCTTGTCCATCCTCTTGCACATCTCTTTCATCTGTCTCCATCTCCTCATCCATTCTCAGGAGCCTTTATGGCCATCTAGCTCCCACTTCATCACGTCTAATGAAGAGAGAGAGAAAGAGAGACAGAGAGAGAGAGAGAGAGAGAGAGAATGGATCATCTGAATGTATTTCCTATACAAGGCCATCCACAGTCACGTATCAAATTAGAAACCCCTGTCTATGCAATTTAAAAAGCAATTACAACCTCACATTATTCTCGAAGATGATGTCAACTGGAATGTGTTGGGGGTTTTATTGATGTTGGATTCCTCACCAACATCTGAGAAGATCTCTCCACTTTTGTCACAGACATGTACACCACACACTGAGTCTGCAAAAGCCACCTACATTGTGGATGACCTCACACACCCCTAAAACAACCCCAAACACCACTCACACACCCCTAACACAACCTCTTCTCCCTCCTTCTGTCTGGCAAAAGGTTCCATGGCATACAAGCCTCCACTGCTAGGACAGGAAATAGTTTCTTCTCTCAGGCCATCAGATGCCTCAATCAGAACTGAAACGTAAACAAACACCCCACCCCATGACACACATCTTCCACACACACACCTGAAATTGTAATCTTCTTACTCCCCACACAATTCACAACCACACAAAACAGTTCTGTGTAAAACAAAACAACTTATATCCAAACTACATCTTTAAACACCCTTTATTTATTATTAACTGCACATTCTCTGTCCTGCTGCTATTTCTGTTCTACCTCTATTCTGCATTTTTCATTCAAGCATCGACTGCATTAAATGTTGTTTTGTCCTGTTGCTTTCTTGTTTGAGTGTTTTCTTGCGCTCTCTTTCTCTTTGGACTCTCTGCACTCATGTAGTCTTGTGGTCTTTCTGTTTTTGTTCTTGGTGTCATTCCATGGCCCTGGAGGAATGTTGTTTTGTTTCATTATGTATATGGCTGAAAAGACAAGAAAGCTACTTAACTTGAGTTCCCTTTATTATAGCCCCCTACCTTGTAGTCACACATTGCTGACATACAGGTAGAGAGGGTAGCCCTTCTCTACAGATGTCACCCATCTGTTGACATTGCTATGGTTAGCTGGGTTAGGTATTAATTGCATTAAGACAATGAAAAATCAAATACCACAATAACAAAAGCAGCTCTGATAGAAATAAAATTTTTTTGCTGGTTTGACTCCATGGGTGCAGTTTTGAGATGGCTTTCTGTGGGGATAGAACTGCACTGCCAACACATCAGAAACATCATTACCAAACTAAAATACACTGTAATTACAAGCTTTACAGCATTTAGATCTAAAGTTTGGGCTGAGCTTAATCCAGCACCTCAAACCTTGCTAGCTGCACCTGTTTTAGAGGCTCCTCGTTTACATTTATGTGTAAGATTTGATGTGTCATATTCAAGGCTGAGTAACAGTTAGCTGTTTTTGTATTTATGTAATATAATTTGCTCTGAGTGGTTGCTTTTGTGATTGGAGTAAGCCTTGTTCATCATTCCAGTCCAGGTTATGATGATCTTGGAAGATGTTTTGTGAAGTGCTTTTGACCTTTTGTCACGGCTGGTGGCCATTAGTGGCCACTGTTTTCTGTTTTGTGTGTTTTTTGAGACTTTTATGTTGAATTCTTGTGTTTGCGTGTGTCACGTGTTCTTTGTGTTCACCTGCCCTGAGTTCTGTCCTGTGA
>JBBPDC010053044.1:0-10000 GCA_037974485.1 Hemigrammopetersius urotaenia
ATAACTCTCTCTACCCACATGTTTAGACAGAGCACAGCTTACTAATACTAAATAAACTGAGATAACTGTTGACAATTTGGTGGGAAAAAAGGACAAGACACGGGGCAGTCATGCTACATACTGCAGCAGCTTCTTCTTCTTCTTCTTCTTCTTCTTCTTCATCTTATGGCAGTTGACAACTTTTCAATGTATTACTGCCACCACTGGACTGCAATCAGAATTACAGTTCAGTTATCAGATTTTAAAAAATGCCTGAGGCTGAATCTGCGAATAAAACTGAGGGGTTACTGTATGCAAAATTCAGCAGCATGTACAGGGGGTCCTCGGGTTACAACAGTCTCGACATACGATGTTTCGAGTTTACAAAGCTCACGACCATAAAAAACTTTGAGACGTGAGTGTTTTGGCGGCCCCCAGTGTACTTACTTAGGCCATTTTGGTCTGTTAAAGTACAATTATAGTAAATGTACGTCTTTTTCCTTTGTGGCGTAGTTGTGTTTTAGATGTTAGCTAGACGTTTAGCTAGATTATGAATTTACAGCTTTGTTAGGATCTGTAAGTCTGGGGTGTGTTTCGACCGACACCAAAAATCCTGTCATAGGATTGGATTTGTGTCGTAACTTCTGAATCTTTTAGGACAGATTTAAATGCTCCTTTACTCATCTAGAGTGGCTTTAAAGCACCTGAACACCTCACAGTATGTTCATGCTTCAGCATGCGGTCTTGGATCTACAGGTACTAGCCTGCAAATTCCCTCCATAACGTACAAAAAAAATGTGATGTTATCATCCTTCTCAATTCCAACCTTCCGGGTTTTAATGAAATGTCTAGTCGTTTTATTTATCATTTTACGCTGACTTTTTTCGTTCTCTGAGGTTTAATTTAGGTTTAACTTTATTTTCTCGTTGCTGAACATTAACAGCCATCTGTGAATGGCTGTTTAAATAAAGTTTATTATGTTGTTATTAGAATTTGCTTCATAGCTCTGGGGCAGAATTAATAAAGCAAACCTTACAAAACCCGTTCTGCCTGACTGACCACATTTTGGGTGGTGGAAAATGAAAATTGTCTACAGATAAAAATCATCAAGCGTCTCAGTCGTTTGTATTTTCATCTACAGATATGCAGAGTAACACTAGCCTAAGATTAGTTTCTCCTTTTTTGTCCAAATATATGTCTAGTGAATGGATGTACAGCGTTATCATTTTCCTGCTGCTCTCCCAGAATAGTGAATGATGTCACTGATGCAGAAGAATGGAGGGACCACCCGTGTTTTAATTGAGGAGCACCAAATATGATGCAATTTTGGGTAATAAAGGCCCCGTGAGAACAAACCAAAAAGAGTTTGCTTTAAACCGCAGCTGGGAATGGTTCGGTCTTCATCAGGGAATAACGACCAGCTCCGACTGAGCAGACGAAGCAGAAGGTGAAGAGGGAAGTCCATCAGACTATAAAACACCCTTTTCCAGGCATGGGGGGAGGGGGGGGGGGTAAGATTGACGGGTTTAGAGGAAGTGTAGGCCACAGCACTTCACTAATTGCAGCTCTGGCCGACCTGTCTAAAGCAAAGAAGATAAGATCAGGGAGCAGAAAGAGAAAAGAGAGAGCGAAAAGAAATTTGCTCTCGTAAAATGTAAGAATGCTTGAAGAGACATTCCGGTTGAAATTTAAGAATTTGATGATTTTGTCTGGGAAAAAAATACAATAGTTAAAGTTACACAATAATTATTTAGTCCACTCACGACCACTCACCATTCCAAGATAGTGATGTGACCTGTATCACCGAAAAGCATCATGGACAGTAATTTTGGCGCAGGATTTAGGACAGAGCTGCTAGAAAGATTGCAAACACATCCACCGTTAGTAATCCCAGAGTTGGCCATTTCTGATTAGAGCTTTAAGAACAGCCCTCTTGCCACACCTTGATAGCTGTTTCCTCCTGTCTTGGGAAATGAACCCTTAATTACAAGCCTGCAGAGCACGACGGTCAGAAAAAGATCATGGCTTGTCAAATCACTGTGGGAAAGGTAAGTTGGGGTAAAATTGCATTTCACAAAAATACATTTTCACGTCCCTCTCTGAAAATAAACACTATATGGACAAATGTATTGGGACACCCTTGTTTTTCAGTGTTTGTGCTAGACCCCTTACTTCCAGTGAAGGGCTTAATCGGAATGCTTCAGCATAGCAAGATACTTTGGACAATGCTATGCTTCCAACTTTGTTTGCAGAAGAATATTTTCTGTTCCAGCAAGACACAAAGCAAGGCCCATAAAGACATGGGTGAATGGCTTTGGTGTGGAAGAACTTGACTGGCCCACATAGATCCCCGACCTCAACCCCATCCAGCACCTTTGGGACGAACTGAAATGGAGATTTGGAGCCAGGTCTTCTCATCCAACATCAGTGCCTGAACCTCCTAAATGCTCTACAGAATCAATGGACACAATTTCCCCACAGAAACACTCCAAAATCTTGTGGAAAGGTTTGAATGGATGCAATATGGATTGCATTTGAATGTCATTAAAGTCCAAGTTGGTCTAATGGTATGGCGTCCCAATACTTTTTTCCATATTGTGCAGCTGAGATGCATAACACACCCTTAAATTCTTCAACAGACAGGTTTCTGGGGTAAATTCTTCTTTACAGCTGAGTCACCTGTGTCTATCCAACCATGTAAATATTATATAATACGTAGAGACGGGGCGAGGTTTGTCATATGATTGACTGGCGGTTTAACCAATCGTGTGAAAGATACCTTCTAGGTGTTCGCCGTTTGAACCAATGAGAGCCCAAGTTCGAGACTGGGCGCTGATTTTTCCCGCAGGGGGCGGGACTTAGGGATGAGAGCGAGGGAGTGGGGACGCCAGCAAGGCAACGGACAGAGAGGCTGAACAAGTGAGTTATCTTTCATTTAACTTACTTTAACACGTTCTTCTCAATGAAGGTGGTGTTCTTTGTCGTTATTTTGGTTGCTTTTCACATTGTAGTATTATTCTGAATGTTGTAAAGACCAAAAAACTACCATTTGGCTGCGACAGCAGACGTACACGTTGTGTAGCTAAAGTTGCTAGCAACAACAATTCCAGGTTTTTTACTCAGTTTGAATTTTCGTTGGTGTCTATGGACTTTTTAAAAACTTGTGCTTGTGTTTTTCAATTAATTTTTTTACATGTATTATACATGCACGCGCCATTATTCTTTACCAATTCCTTCAGGTTATCCCTGACAGACCTGTTTAGCTACGTTTGCTTTCATTGAGTCCAAGACGTTTGTGCATTTAACCAAAAGTAATGTGCATCAATACCTTGACGGGCTCCAGAATTTATACTCTCCAAAATCAAGAATTTAAAGGTAATCTATAACAGTCGCGTCTTTGGTATCGTCAAACACATTGTATTTTGTTGTTTGATGCATGCTACGAAAATTGCATATTTGTAATTACGTCGCTGAGAAATATTAGTCTAGTTTTGTCTTGTTTAGTGAAATTGCCTCCAATCACGTCAGTCATCTCTGCTGAAAATAATCAAATGCTCAAATCTACCGCACAGTCAAATCCCATATGTACTCTCAGGAATTGCACATTGACAGTATCACACCTATTGCAGATATTTATTTAACTACATGGTGCCGTTGCACACACTTCTGCACTGTTTCAGATCGTTATTTTCTTGCATGCTGCTCTTCACATTACCTGCACTTTAATTTTGTTCTATCTGCCATGTTGTGTGTGTTTCTTTGTTGCCGATGCTGCCGCAAATGAAAAGATGTTGCAAGAATATAAATGTACGAAAGTATAATGACAGTAAAAATGATCTCTCTCGTATGTGAATCAATGTTGGGCTGAATCAGTGTCGCCACTGAGCAGAAGCGATGTCCAGTCCTCCAGCTATGATCGCATGTAAAGCATCTAATAGTTTCTGTGCTTGTCTGCCTCTTGTGTATTTGCTCATTGACCACCTCCTTGTCAAGTCATGTGCCTAAAACGGTATGAGACATCTGTTGCCAACTTCCAGAAGGAATTGTGGAAGTTAAGTTCTTTGGCTGCAGTCCTAAAGACCTACTTCCCTTCTGCATGGGTAAAAAAAGATTGAATTATGAATGTGCTTCCATGAGATAACTGGCCTTGTACAAAAAAGAATCAGGCCTCTGTGTTAGGTTTATATGTTGCTCAATGCTTTAGACATGGTCCATGAAAGCGAAGCTGTTTCCCTCTCAGATTCCTGGGCGAGATAGGAATGTCTGGTTTTGGCTTTTTTCTTTGGAAAGCAACCACAGCGGTATGACGAGCAGCGTTTCTTTAAAAAGGCGCCTCTAAGAAGAAAAAGAAGCGTCCAGACACTGTGTAGAGTGACCTCACAACGATTTAACCCTGCAGGGCGTACAGACAGATCTTCGTTTGATGGACTTAAGCAACCTCTGAAGCGCGAGAGCTGCTATCATCCTTCGGGTGTCCCTCCTGTTCCTTTGTGTCGCTCTAGTGGCAAGTTTGGAAAAGCTTTCGACTGTAATTGCTGTGTGGTCACGATGCTTCTTGTGTGTTCAAGCGGTGTCTGGGTTTTGTCTCTGAGCTAACGGCTGGAGCTCACAATCTTGTTCACCAGTGCAGTGGTTTTGCAACTATCTGTCTTTTTCATTCTCTAGGTATCAATCTCGCATTTTCCCATAGAACTCCGTCCTTGAAAAGTAGCAGAAATGTTACCGTGCTGCCAAATCCGTGTTGTCCCACTGTCGTTGTGGCAGACCATGTGGTCAGAATGTTGTTTAGCTAGATTGCAAATGATGTGTTGGGAGTAAAATACAATATATGTGAAAAGCTGAGCTCAAAAAGTGTCATTCATTAAGGCTAATGGGTCAAATGTAGCTTTGTGAATATTTCAAACAAAGGAGACCTTCAGTCTTTCAGGCGATGATACAAAATTACGCTTGTTTTGTCAGAACAGTGTCTTGCTACCGTTTTTGTCTGTCCTGGAGTTTATAAAATCGCTAAATGGGGCTGCCTGCCTCTGTCCTAAGCCCTTGAGGTTATGGCTTCTATTGTTTCATGCATTCATTTCAATTTGTTCGCCTACTTCACTGTTAACTGTTACGTTTATAAGGTCAAGGACCCAGACATCCTTGTCAGATGCTTTCTCAGCTGTAGTGCTAGAGTACACAGAAGCTTAAACCTTTGTACTTTCATCTTTGCCTTGTCTTTACAGCACTTTGTGGAAAGTGTATTAGTGGGGTAATTTCACTGGTGTCATTTTTATTAGTGTGTGTGTGTTTCGTGCAAACTTTGCCCTCTGTTTTTACCGTGGTTACAGTTAAATCTTATTTTCCGCCTCTGGTGTGTCTGATACAGTCTGACCTTTGGCGGCTCAGATTTGGGAAGTCGCTCAGTCTCCCCAGACCCAACTCTGCCACATTTTCCCCTCATAAAAGCCACTGGGTTGCAGCAGTTACTCATCCAGCCCGCACTGAGTCACCATCAACAACAGCAAGGACTCTCCTCAAATGAGCAGCGACAAACCCAGTCTTGATTCATTAATCTCTCACTTTTTGCAGGTGTTATGTTCCAAGAGCACCCGTGTATAGTGAAAAACCATGTTATGTGTTTTGTTTAAAAAAAAAAGCCTATTTTTATAATGTGAACCCTAAGTATGTCCCCAGAACACTTTCATTTCATTTTAAATGCATTACCATTAAAGAAAATGTAAAGGTAAATAATCAGAATCAGAAAACTTTATTGCCTAAAAAATCATTAGCATTAGCGGATAGCATTAGCAGCATGCGGCGTGCGAAAACAAACTCTTGTACACAAAAGAAAGGTTGAAATAACGCTCTCTACCCACATGTTTAGACAGGGCACAGCTTACTAATGCTAAATAAACTGAGATAACAGTTTTAAAACACTAAAATACGAGGATAAGACACGGAGCAGTCATGTTACATGCTGCAGCAGCCTTCTTCTTTTTATGATGGTTGACAACTTTTCAGTGTATTACCGCTGGACTGGTGGTGGTAATACAGTTCTCAGAAAACCCTGTGTTAGACTGATCTGCGTAAAACTGAAGGATTACTGTATATCCAGGAAAGTGGGTATCTTTCTTTATATCACCGGTGCAGGTTCTGAACCTAAAATCTGTGTTTTTGATCTAAATGCGTCCAGTAATACACTGCACGTCTACATGACTTAATCGGGCAGAGAACTCCTGCCGTTACTGTGAATTTCTTTTCCATCTTGGGCATCCATAGCAAATTCCTCACCGCTTTCTTGTTTATGACGAAACACTTGCCAGCTGCTCCAATTTGCTTTTGTGTTTTGGTCCATCTATTCTAAACAGCTCTTTTGCTAAGTCACATCTACCCTCCTCTCATATTATATATTAAAAGTGTGTTTATACTAGTTTTCAACCATGCTTTGCTGGTTTATATTAACCATATGAGCAATGATGAGCCAGTGGAGACGCGAGACCAAACAAGTTCCTGCTCTGGCCTTCCTGCTTGTGCATTCCATGGCAGTTTTGTTTTTTACTTGACTGTCTATTGAGTTGTCGGCTCAAGGGAACGTCTTCGGTGGATTGTGAAAGGTAGGTGGATAGGTAGGTGTGGCCATTCGTCTTACCAGTGGGTTTTCGTCATTGCTGTAATAGTATTTGAGTATGTCATTATCTTACTCTATACATGTGGCTTCATGTTTAGTCCCTCTGTGTTGCTGCTGGATTTTAGCCATAACAGCTGAGCTACATCTGATCTCAATGTGTTGCACACACAACCTTGTACTTACTTCAGAAGCTGTTTAGGCATATCAAAGTCTTTAAATGAATCTTTTGGGATGATTTGAAGTGTTTCTGCACTTTTTTCACAGCACCAAAATGGTGTTACCTGTAATAATACCAAACAACTGGTGTCTCCCGTGGTCTTGATAGCAAAGGCCTGGTGGCTTCTTTGGGCAACATGGCATTTACTGGACCTGAACAGTTGCCTCTCGACTCACTGAGAGCTCCCATGTGGAGTTTGTGGGTTTTGGAGTGAAAGTGAGCACCTGTTGTGGTGTTTGTTCTTAAGATTCTGGTTTCGCCTTCTGTGACCCTCACAACTGTTCCTCGGGCGCCAACTGTTAGCAAGCATGACAGCAGTGCTCAAGGACTGGCCAGACCTACTGAATCTGACTTATGTTCCTGCGGCACTGGAATTCCTTCCTGAAAGCAACTAATGCGCATGCCTTACACTCTGCCTGATGTTCCCATATGTTTCGCAATGCATTCTTCAGCTCCAAAGGCAGATCTTTGAGGGCTTTGTTCCTGATATGCGAGATGGAGCTTGTTGAACAGGTGATCAGTCTTGCGTTGTAACTTGAGCTTATGGAATGTCACAATCCAGTAGCATGTTGCTCGGGGTGTTCGCACTTTAAAGCTTAAAGAATCATCCCGTCTTTAAAGCAAACGCTACTGACTGAGTTCACCTCTGCATTAGTAAGCAGCCACTCGTTTTGTTTTCGCTCACACAGAATATTTCCTGAGCATTGTTCAGCAGGAGTACACAGCCCTCCCCGTCTCTGGCTTTGGAAATGGTTTTGCCATTGGTGAAACAGCAGAGATGATGAAGATGACATATGTTCGATGTCCATGTAATGCCTGTGGAATTCACTGTGCTTGATTCAAACGCGGAGCGTTCTTTTGATCCAGAAGGGTTTGTATGTTCTTGCACTACTCCCTGCATAAAGACTTGAGCATTTACTCTCCTCTGGTTCTCACACTGGCCTGGAGACTGAGCGTTTCGTCATATCGTAAGTCGCTTTGGATAAAAGTGTCTCCCAGATGAGTGTAATGTAAGTTATCGGATGTTTATTTGGGATACTGTGATTTAGAAGCAGAGTGGAGACTCGAGTCGCACTTAAGTCGCACAAACACAGACTTGTGAGAGAAACAACGACTCGAGACTTGACTCGGACTCGGGTGCTGTGATTCGTAGGTCATAACTCATAACTCGTGTTCATTTCATGGAATTATTTATTTATATCTCGCACTCTTTCCAACGAACTGAAAACCGTTCACCTCGCTCCGGTGTCCCATTACTTTTGTCTGAGGTGAGCGGTTTTAAGCTAATAACGGTTTTCGAGGGGTCGTTGGAAAGGGGTCACCGAGCCACATCTAACTGTGGGTGAGAGATATATTTTTCATATTTAACATTTAGATTTAAGATCATTTAAGGCAAATTCTCCATGTTGGTGAGGGCAGATCACAGCACGCAGCCCCGCCCCCTGCTAAGTAACAACCAATTGTAATTGTGGGGTGTGGCCAATTAGCATATCTTCTAAACATTTAGAGCTCAAAAATCCCACATTTAGAGTCGCCGTTTGTAAACATTGCCACTCAAATACTTCTGACTCGACTTGGACTCGGGAAAAATGACTCGTGAACATCTCTGGAGACGATATTTAATTGTTTTTATTTCATGATTGTTTTTTTAATTATTAATATTTCTAGCAGAGTCCCTTTTAGTGTCCAAATACTCCATCAGGAGATAATTGAATACCATCGCACCAGAGCACCAGCGCAAGTTTGAATCCAGAGCAGCTTCTAGACTAGTTCATGACGTGAGGTATGCTGTCGATCTTGTTCTCTCACTCGTTATTCCTGGTTCTCTCCTTTTACTTGTTGCACACTTGGAAGAGAAAGGCACTAGTGTAAAAAAAAACAAAAAAAACAAAAAAAAAGCAAAGGCCCTACTCTCTTTTTAAGGCTTGCAGTCACTTTAACACCCCTCCCCTCCACACCGCACGCATACGCCGTGCTCCAGTCACAGGAGGCAGCTCCCACCGCCTGGCAGGAAGTGTTATGACTTGCTGCCTGAGGCAGACAGGAATGCAGGCGCTCCACATTAGCCTTGAAGGGTGTGGAGGGAGCACAGCCTCTGCTTCTTGCCACTGAGAAGCCGAGTCTCAGTACAGGTCAGGCTCCTCTCTTTCTCTCTCTCTCTCTCTTTCTCTCTCTCTTTGCATATATTAAATCTTTTTTTTTTTTAGCTCCGTCTCACTCCTTTCTGCCCTTTTGCTCTCGTGTTTCACCACCATCATACCAGGGCTGGGAAAATGTATTCAGTGTCTTTTTTTTTTTTTCTCTCTCTCTCTCTCCCTCTCTCCTCTCACTACCAGCTAATCAGCCTGTAGAACGTCCGACAAGGTTTTTTTTTTGTTTTCTTTTTGGTTTAAAGTTTTTTTTTCAGCCTTCATATGCAGTCAAGAAGGGAAAGGAGCAGCTCCGAGGGCGAGACAAACGGAAGAGACAGAGTTGTGTGGAATTCAGACTTTGTTTTCATTGCCCCCTCCCCACTCTGCTTTTGCAGCTTTTGGTTGGTAGAAGACATTAATAGAGAGAGAGAGAGAGAGAACAGGAATAACCTTCAGTCTGTCCATTTGACTCTCAGAGGAGAGCTATTATGTGTTTTTTGGTGTCTGTTTATTACTGTATGATGTTTTAATGGCTTCAGGAGCCTAGGTAGTTGTGCCTTGTTCTGAGGTGTGTGTTGTATGCATGCATGCATGCCTATGTGTGTGAGAGAGATCCATTTCAGTGAAGTAGCTTATGCCTCTTAAAACCCAACCACAGTCAAATAGGATTGTGTTAGTTGTTATTGTAGCTGGCCGGTTTAAGGGATTGAGTTCTCTTTTGCGGCTGATCTGATTTGATGGCTGTATTCGCCGATTTGACTGGAGCAGTATCTGGAAGGTCTCCGGACTTCTGGGATGTGGCTGTTGATGTTGTGGGGCAGCAGCAGGGTTTGGGTGGAGCAACCGATCCACTTCCACATGTGGAGCTTGAATAGTTGAGTGGTGAGATCAAATCCTGACCTCCAGACCGTAAATATGAGACAAAACTGTCTCTATGTAATTGTAAATATTTTTTTATCAGTGATTTTAAACTTATTTCAAATTTTAAGTCTCTTGCTGTGTCTAGTTGAACCTGAGTGAGGAGGGCAGGGATGGGTTGCCAGGTTGTTGACGTTAGCCAGAGAG